>JAHBCN010005853.1:0-52466 GCA_019359885.1 Listronotus oregonensis | reverse complement strand
TTTAAATAGTCAACTATGACGATTTAAACCGAGAACTAGAAATTAACTTGGAAGAATCCGGTATTGTAGTTGAGCAGTCCGGTCAAGAAGGAGGAATAGCGCGTGGAGAAGAAGCCCTAACACTTCTAGATAACCCTAAATACAGGGAGAACATCATAAATGATCTTATGGAGCTGGAAGCATTCCTAAAAATGCGCTTATTGGACATGTCCAATGAGTCTGATCTTTTATCAATGTCCCAGATGCAAGATGCCCCAGCTATTTTACAAATGCAGACGATAGAAACTGTAACTTCTCTCTGCGATTGTGTGAACGTTGCTTTAAACTATCTCACTAATAAAAGGATTAAACATTTGTACAATATCAAACATTCTCCGAATTACGTGGATATACTTACTGCTAGTCTGAATCAAAAACTGTCAGTGGTAGAAAGAATGAAAGCAAATAAAAGTGCATTGGAAAAGAAAATTAAGGAAACTGGTGAAGAAATAAGAAAACTTGAACCTGTTATTAAGAGGTTGATTGATATGACAAAGGAGTTGCAAAAAGAAATTCAGGAGGATATTTCTAAGAAATATAATGGGCGAATAGTTAATATTGTTGGAGGTGTAAATACACTATGAAAACAATGTAAGATTTAGATTATATTGTAAAATGATTTGTAATTATTAGTTTTATATTATGATAATATGTAAAGATAAGGGCATGGTAAATTGTTCTATTTGTATTTTTTTTTAAACAAACCCATTTAACAAGGTTACTATTATTTGTACACTAGTAGCTCGCTACTTTTTAATTAATTTATTTATTTTTATATACACCTAGGAAGATGTTTTCAAATGATGTATATAATAAAAAAGAAAATCTAATATAAATATGGGATTAGCAAACTCTTACTTTGTAATAGTATCTTATTAACAAAGATAAATGAAACAAATTACTTTGTTATCTATCACAGTATGTCAATTCTAAGCATTACTAGACAGTGGCGTAGCTATCGGAGGGCTAGGCGGTGCAGTGCACCCGGGCCCCCAAGCTCGTGGGAGCCCCTCTGTCCCTTAGGCGACCTTCAAAAAATTTAAATAAATATTACTTGAAGTATTTTTCTAAATACTTGATGTATTACGATGTACTTGAAGTAAAAAAGTACTTTAAGTAAATAAGAAGTACTTGAAGTAAAAAGAAATCAACCAAGTACGCCAATTTATTCACGTTAGATAATCACGCAAACAGGTTAAAAAAGAAGATGGCCCGACCTTTGCTGACTGATACATTATAGCTTTTAATTCAATTGTTAACGGCACCAAGAATTGTAAAATTAAAATTATTTTTAAATACCTTTAATATTATAGGTACTTTAAAAAACATCAAAATATTGTATAAATACTAGTTTAAAAATTTTTAGAAATTATTTTTTAAATGTTTCTAACACCATTTGAAGATACCTGTATATAAAATTTTATTTCACAATCATTATCTCGCCACTTTCTTTTCTTCAATCTCTTTTACCAGCTTTATTATTTGTTTGAATATGAAGCCAATTTGTTTTAATTAATACTTATAATATTTAAAGGTTTATGACTTTGGGGTACATGCATTAGTTTAACATACGTTTGTTGTTAGAGAAAAATGATGATTTATTAAAACGGTAAAACTGCAGAAAATATTGGGTTAATCACTAGTTTTGGGAGGTCATATGGTTTCAAAATATAAAGTATAAAGTAAAAAATAAATTAATGAATTAAAAGAATATATTAGACCACCAAACCCGAAAAATTTTTGAAAAAAAATAAGTTTCATTAGAATCTCAATACATACATCACAATAACAGACTTTGCAGGTAAGGTAAATTGTTAAATTATCAAAGTATAAATTTTTGTTTGCGCTAATACATTTTAGGCTTTTATTTAAGTTGATGTTATAAAAAAAAATGCTAGTCAAGTAAATTACTTTTACTTCCAGTACTTTTATTTACTTTAAGTACTTTGTTTTACTTCAAGTAAAATACTTGGGTAGAACTTTAAGTACTTTTTGAATTTACTTGGAAAAGCAAGTACATTTTAACGAGTACTTTTACTTATACTTAAAGTGCTTTTTAAAAAGTCATAAACTTGGTACTTGTACTTGAAGTACTATTTAGGAGTACTTTGACGTGCCGGATTATTAGATGGTTAATATCCTTATTCCCAAAACCCTCGTCCACGATGCCGATGTCGGAAAACCGAAATATGCAAATATTGTATGTGAGGATGTTTATTCCCGTCTCTGCGTTGAAAACAATTAGGTTTTTTATAGGCAATGCAGAACCAATATTTTATACATTAAAAACAATGTTCAGGTTTTAAAAATATTGATTACCATTGCTGAACCAAAAGGTAACTTTAACATTAATCAACAGTTTTTGGGAAATACCAACGGGAAATACTATGGGCAAAGAAAGATTAAATGCTCTGATCGATGATCTCTCATTGAAAATTTTTGAAACACCCATAGTTTTCCTATAAGTATTTCTGGAATTCTTACTTTATTTTTTGCTTGTAAAATTCATAAAGTTTATGGTATTGAATAAAATATTTTTTAATGATTGCGTTTTTTTGATAATCTTACCAACATAAATTGTTTTACAAAGAAAAAGAACTACTATTATTTCGGGAACAAACAAAAAATATGCTTTTTAATAAGCTCTATAAAAAAGGTTTTATACACATTTTTAATAAAATAAGCAATAAAGGAGATATAGGCAAAAGAGTGATTTTGGTCATTAAAAATTTTGCTCTTAAAATAAATAAATTAATTTTTATTATTACTTTGCCTCCATATAAATTAAATTACAATTTAAGAACGATCTTTAATCCATTTAAGTAACTGTAATATTAAAAAGAACGCTTCATCTCAAATTACCCATTTTGCGATATTCTTTTTTTCCCGAAGACTACATTTGTGACTCACCCTTAAGAGACCATTCGCGCCGTGAAAATTGGATCCAATTTGGGGTCGATGCATAATGTTTTTCTCAAAAACGGTATAAGTTATCGATAATTTTCAAAAACTATATGAAAGCCAACACTTAAATCTAGGCTTCTGCTGTAATAGTTTTTTAAATTTGGATTTTGTTTTTAATATTTCCTTGAGTGAAAGTCACCTTAAAATCGGTTATGTTTAGATACTATTTTCTCTTAACTCGACTAATATTTCAAAAATCCGTTAAAATGGTGTATAATTTATGTCATTTAAGTGATAAATAGTTACCGAAAAACGTTATCTGCTGTAGGCTTGCAATCGGAAACAACATCGCATCGATACACCGAATTTGAAAGAACCTAAATAAAATATAATATTTTTAATGCGGCTGTACGAAAATTGTGGTCGTGGGAGTTTGTTAGTCTCCGCCCACCGTCTCCGCGTCCTTTCGCTCGACCCCTAAGGTGTAGCGTAAATGCACTCTTAAAAAGTAGATTTTTTTACAATTTTAATCTGTCGTTTCTTGCTTCTACTACCATATTGAGTATTATCTTCAATTTGTATGAATAACCACATTGTAAATAAATATTTTTTTTCCTAATTGGTTATTTTCAAAGTTCAAATGACTTGTTACAGGAAAAAAGGGGTAAATCAAATTAAACTGTACACCATACATTTATTTCTGAAAACAAGTTCTCAAATACATATTAAGCAACCATCTCTACAAGTTTAATAACTTTATTTCTTCTTTTAAAAGCATAATGTATATTATAATAAATATATTAAAATTCTTATAATAAAACTCACAATGTCTCAACTGTGACAGAAAACAGTTTTTAGTACCTCTTCAGCACCTAAATTTAGTTCCCAATATTTAAAAAATGAAAAAGCAAAAAATATTTCTTCGTTTTTATCAAATTTAAAATCGACTCTTTTGAGCAAACGAATAAAAAACAAAAACAAAGTGCTTGTCATTTTTTAAATATTTTAAGAAGAAAATATATAACTTTAAATATATATAGATAAACTTTTACTTGAAAAAACGCAATTTCAAGTAAAAATTCAGGCACTATAGTCTCTATAATATAAAATTGAAAGGGCTTTATTTTACTTAGCTGGGCTAAATTGATTACTCTATTCTTAAATTTTACTGGTAAGAATGTTGTAATCCGAATTGGCTTAAAGTTATACAAAATGTTTTGAACTTCTAAAATTGGCTTTTGATTTTATCATATATTTTTTTAAATAACAGTATTGTGACTGCTCGATATGATATATCTATCTATAAATCTGTTATTATTTTCATACCTTCAGGGTCATCCAACGAGAACTGTACAGGGCTATACTTGTGGCTATCCTTGAATTTGTCAAAAATGTGAAAAAGCAATCTAATGTTTTTTTACCAGAATTTTCTCATTGTTCATAGGCAATGTTATAAAATGTCATTGGTATTTTGTTTTTAGTTATTGATTACTCATATACAGGGTGTAAAAAGTATGATGCTCACGATTTTAATGGGCGATAGTGGAGCTCAAAATAAGTCAAAAAGTTTATATGACATATGTATCAAAACTTGACAGATTTTTGTCTAAACGATATCAAAGTTACAGACTTTGGAAGCAATTTTTTCTAAAAAGCAGTAGATTTATTTGCTGATAAAATAAACTAATAACCCATATCTCTTAGTATTGACCTTTTGCATTCTGTAAAACTTAGGGTATTACTATAGTTTCTATTTACTAATTTAAATCGCAAATTCCTCCTATAAATTAAATTTATTATGTTGTTACTAAAAATGTACACGAAATCATTTTTATTAAAATATATCAAAAGAACAAATAAATAAGGTGTATCATTTGGAAAATGTTAATTTAATTTAAAATCCCTTTTGTTTCAATTTTAATATATTTTTTTAAAGGTTCTTTAGGATTCTACGGAACAAAATACATGGGAAAAGCCCCTAATATGGCCCTATTCAGTCCTTGTTGGATGACCCTGTACAAATTGTAAAGTAAGGGTTTAACTACAAATATTTTTAGGTAATTGTCTCGAAAGTTGCCTCCTCTCCGATTTTGACCAAATTTGGTATAAGGGGGTTTTTTGGGGCGCTGATTACGAATCTGCAAAAAAATTTTTTTGGCAACGTTTCGTTTTCGAGATATTCATCATCAAAGTTGAAAACCAAACTAACCTTATTTACACTATTTCTCCTTCTTTTTGCACAGAATTCTTGATTTTTACACCAAATTGGTACACAATATTTCACAAACACCTTTTAAAAACTTGTTTTTATATTAATTTTACATTTTTTCCCATTTAATTGCAAACCTCCACTTTCACACGCCGCAACATGTAGGCAACCATGTATACAATAGCCTTTTGTAAACAAATGTGGTTGCTGCCTTGGAACTGAAAGTTCGCAATTTAATGGAAAAAGGTGTAAATAAATAAAAATAAAGGTTTTAAAAGGTGTTTATAAATATTGTGTGCCACTTTAGTGTAACAATCAAGAATTCTGTTAAGAAGGGAATATAGTGAAAATTAGGTTAGTTTGATTTTTAACTGATGCTGAATATCTCGTAAACGAAACGTTGCCAAAAAATTTTGCAGATTCGTAATCAGCCATAACCCCGATATACAATTTGGTCAAAATTTCAGACATTACTATTTTTATTATATTGAACGAGAATCTTAAATGTGTGCAATTATTTGTTATAGTTTACAAAAAAAATAGGCCGCAAAATCGTTAAAAAAATGCAGATCTACTTAAATACCACAATTTTTGGGCAGAAAAGTAAAAAAACACATCTTTTAGATCTAAATGTTCCAAAGTCTCAAAATATTTAGTCTTACCCCCTGTATAATGTCTGTATTCTTAAAGAAAGATATCATTTAAAAAAAATTACATTTTTACAATACATTTATGAAAGGTTTACAACATAAAATAAAATCCAAATTAAAACAATAAGTTAATGTTATAAGTAGAAATCACCGGTATAGAAATACTGCGAAGATAAAAATTATTATAAGTAGTAAGGAGTAATTTTTACAACGCAAACGGCAGATTGCTCGAAACTTTTGACAAATCAACAACTTAGCGAAACGGGAAATTTATAACAATCTGACAACATAGCTCAACACTCTCCAGTGCGAGCTAATTGTCAAATTTACTAGATGATGGTTCTAGGATGGCAATGTCTATGGTTGCCCTGCGACTTTGACTAATTTAGTATGCTTGAAGTGAGTATGAGTATTCCAAACATATTATCATTTTAACAGCGTTAAACAATAGCTCCATTTGTAAATCAATAATACCAGGAAAAAGAAACTTTGAGATATATTGATGGGAAAAAAATAATAATTGATAATTACAAATTATATTTGGTTTTTCTATATTTTTACTAACATAGCCGCCATGTCAATGTTTGTATGGATCAAGTTTAACCGATGTTGCCAGATCGTGACAAATTTATTAAATCGATACCCTAAAGATCTGTTAAATGTTTCGAGCGAACGATTTGCCATTTGTCTGTCGTTTTAGTATTAAAAAGTTACTTAACCTAAAAAAACATTCACTGGGGTTTTAACGAGGGTTCCGTTCTTCCGACATGAATTGGTCCAGGACGTTTTGCATGGTTTGTCGAAGTTCCGACTCGTTGGGTGATACTATGGAATGGCTTATAAGAGTTTTTATTGTTTTGGTAATTCTGTAAAAAAAAAAAGAAAACGGAAATTTTATATTTTTATTCATGAGTAATTTATTTTAATTGGAACATTAAAAAAATACCTGGTAAACTTGCATCCAATTGTTATGCTATCAGAATACTCCTTCATGAATAAACAAAAATATTTCACTTTATTTTCTTTAATTAAATCGATTATAAAATAAGGCAATTGTTTCTGGAAAAAATCTTATCAGTATCTATTATATTCAGTGTTTTTATTGCAAAAAAAGCAGTTCGATATATGTATTTGTAAAGCTAACTCCAAAGATTCATGTCTAGCCGAGGCAATGAAGCACTCAACCTCGGAACTAAGACGGAATGAAATGCGGTTTTCTGCATTCGCTTACTAAAATAATTGGAAAAACATGTATCCACTTTGTATCTTATACAAACTCAAAATTGCATTTGTGCAGGCAAAAGTGCATTAAAAAAATGCATTTTTTGAAGTCACTTTAACCAGTGGCGGCTCCTCCATTGGGTCATTTGTTCAATGACCTCCTAATATTTTTGACTAATATTTTTGAACAAAAACATAATAATGATATAAATGAAAAGAACTATTTTTTTCAATCTTTTAAATTTTTCTTTATTATTTTAAGCATATAAACTCGTTGATCGATTACTGGATTCCACAAGCTTCTCCAGATCGGTGGTTTCGTTTGTTGGCCAAAAACCGGGCTGCCTGCCTTTATTGACCGCATTGTTTTAAACGGAGCCGAGTCGAGTTTTCCCGATTTAATTTACGACTGGGCGATTTTGGCTGTTTTCCGAAGCAGTGTAATCGCATGATCTGGCTCAACAGCCGCGAAGAGGAATATTACGCATTTTTCAAGGTGTTTGTTGATTATACGGTTATTATAGAACGGATTATATACGATTTTAGTAATTTATTTTTTGTTGGTGTATGTATTTGTAATGTAAATTTGAAAATAGTACATTTGTTGACAATTTTCTGTACGTTACCGATGACAACTGTAGAGAGGAAGAGATGCTTCTCTACATTAAATAGAATAAAGACATTTTTACGCAACACAATGGGGGAAGGTAGACTTTCTGCGTTGGCCATGTTAAGTATTGAAAAGGTCTTTATAAATAATATTGTAAATTACAATGAGGAAGTAATCAATCATTTTGCAAGTGCCAAAGACAGAAGGATTGAACTAAAATTTATGACTATTTAGGTAAGTTAAGTAACCCTTTTTATTTTTTATCATATAAATATGCTTATTTTTAACCTATAAGTTGCCATCATACCTCTGACATAGCGATATTGTGTGAGATTTTTTTTAGAATATGTTGTGCAATTTTTCTGTTAAAAGAGATGTCGATGAATATTATTTGTTATATTGTTATGTTTCTTAATAAATAGAAATATAATTCTTCAAATAAAATAATCTTGCTAAATCATTTATTTTTGAATTTTCTTTCTTGTTTTTTTCTTTGGAGTAAACGTCTGTGTAAAATAAAATGCCTAAAATTGTTTTTTTTTAATTAAAAATCAGTTAAGCCATATGCATTTGAAATTTTAACTAATGACCTCCCCGAAAGATTGACCACGAACCGCCATTAACTTTAACTATTATTTTTGTTTTTGAGGTCGCTGATCCCGATTATAATCTTCAAATTGACGTACAGCCGATCTGAAGCTCAGGATTGCGGGCTTCTCAAGAAATTCACGCGGAAAAGAAAAGAAACTGGGCCCATGGGGTTTTTTTGGGTCCCTGAATTTAAATATGGCACCGGCGAACACCCCCGAACACCTGGTGCACCGAAACCTGGACGTGGAAGTCATCCCCGAGAGTTTTCCTGATACAATCGCAAAAAAACGAAACGAAAATCGTCTTATAATTTGTCACATTCATTGATGTGTAATTCTTGCCTGGGGCCCTCGAAAAAGTCGAGTCGATCCTGTAAAATTCGAGTCTGAATGCCGGGTTGTGATAAGAGCGAGAAGAATTACGAGGTAATCTCCGACCACGTCCCGGTTCCAGTTTACCAGATGTTCGGAGGGGGGGGGGTGTTTTCGATGTGAAATTTGGAATTAGCACTCCAGAGGCCCCCTCAAAATGATTTTTGGTTTGTTTTTTGCGATCGAGTCTGGAAAACTCTTGGAGATGACGTCCACGTTCCGGTGCACCAGGTATTCGGGGGGTCGTTTTAGATGTGAAATTTGAAACCAGCGCCCCAAAGAACCTCACCACAACGATTTTTGGTTTGTTTTTTGCGATCGTGTCACCAGGTGTTCGGGGATGTTCTCTGGTGCCATATTCAAATTCAGCGACCCAAAATACCCTCGGGGGACAAGTTTCTCACCTTTTTCCTGTGAATTTCGGGAGAAACCGCGGAGATGACGTTTATCGGCAATCCTAAGCTCCAGGTCGGCTGTGGGTCAATTTGAAGATCATAATTGAAATCAGCGACCTCGAAAACCCCAGAGAACCTGGGTTTAGTCAACTCCAAGTCTTATTAACGAATTCATGTGATATTCTTAAAGTGACTTTAAAAAAAATGCATTTTTTGAATGCACTTTTGCCTGCACGAATGCAATTTTAAGTTTGTATAAGATATAAATAAGATAACATTTTTTCCAATGATTTTAGGAAGCGAATGCAAAAAAAACCCATTTCGATCCTGTTTAGTGCAAAAATTTCCGAGATTTTGGCTGTTTTAGTGCTTCATTGCCGCGACTAGTGTCCAATAATTTTCATAAAAAAAAAATTAACACTTATTTCTTTATATCTTTTAGAAACAGTATCTTTAAGATACAGAAATTATTGGTTTAATATTACTAAGAATTATTTTTCCCACAATACTAGACAAAATTATCAACTTCATCTTCCAAATCCATGTCCCACTTTAATGGAAAAATCTTTAATTTATGACTCAAAAAATGTTTAATCATTTAACTGCTGGTATTAAATATATTGGTAGTTTTCATAAATTTAAACTGTCCGTCAAAAACTTATTGTTAGGAAAGGTTTATTATGTTTTGTCTGAATACGCCAACCAGTGGCGGCTTTACAGGGACGGCAGGGTCGGCAGTGCCGACCCGTTGCTCTTCAGTGCTCAATGAGTAAATAATTATTTAAAATCAAAACATTCAAAACAAAAATCTCAATCTTCTTACCGAACAACTACCTTATTTACTAGTATTAGTTGTATTATTTGTTGTCTGCCTATACCGATTTTCTTTTTAAAAGACTCGCGTAGTTTAAAACTCCTGCGATTAACCTATACCAAAGTTCAAGGGTAATAAACTTAACAAGGAGTGCTCGATCCCATTTAAGCCCATATACACCAATTTAAATGTCAATTCGGTATTTGTGACGTAATCCGTTTGCCTGTTTGTTTTGTTTACAAGTAGTATAAAGTCTTATTTTTTTAAAAATATTATACATTACAGTTCTAAAAGTAAGTAAATATCCAAAATAGTTTTTAAAAGTTGAATATTTAACAAAAATTAATAAAATAAATCTACCTTCTGGGCAAAATGGGCAAACTGGTGACGTCCAAACATAACCTATATCTGCGGACAAATAGTAAAAATCGATCACTCCTTGTTAAGTTTACCACCCTTGACCAAAGTTCTATTCCATTTCTACTTTTCGAATCGCCTTGGTATCCCCTGGTCCGGCTTGCGGTACAGTTTCATTGGTAATCCCAGAGAAAGGTGCAAATAAATAGGCAACCAAACATACAGTTGATTTGTTTTGTTCATGTATTAATCATTCGGCAAATATAGTTTTGCCGATGAAAATAAAGTGAGGTTAGGTTTAGGTTCTTATTAAACTTGAAGAAACGAGAAACCCGCATCGATTTTTATTGATATTTTTAGTATTATTGGGAGTGCGTGTTGATCAATATTTTAGTGTTTTTCGGGACTGTTTTTAAAGTTTTTATCGTAAAAAAAGTTGTAGTGTAATTTCGTAAGAGAGTGATTTCATTATTATATTATTTTTATCTTAGAAGTGTCAGGTAAGCCTTGTAAATTTTTTGATTCCGACAAAAATGAAGGGAAGCTATTTAATGGAAAACGAACATGGAGATGTAACTACCATAACCAGTGATATTGTTTATTGCATTTTAAGTTTAAAAAGTGGCTTTTCATCTGTTTTATTCGACGATCAAGTTAAAATAATAAATAATGGGCGTCCACATAACATGTCAAACTTAATTAATAAGGGAGGCAAGGAAGTAACAGGGCTTTTTAGAAAATTGGTATCAAAAGTATGCCTGGCTAACGGAAGTGAAACAAAATAAATTGTTTTCGAACCGAAACGAAAAAATCAAAACCATGGTATCAGGTATGCTACGACAACTTGAAAGAACTTTCGTGCTCTACAAAAGCACGATATATCAAAAGGTCATATTTACAGTCAACTTAAAATGAATCTCTTTGGTTAAAAAACATTTACTTTTCCTTGAAGGTGTTAGACAATGTAATGGAATAACACTAGAATCTTGGATCCATTGTTTTTTGTTATGTTACACAACGTTTCGGTTAGTGATGTATCTCCAACCGTTTTCAAGTGATAACTCTCTTGAAAACGGTTGAAGATACATCACTAACCGAAACGTTGTGTAACAATTAACAAATAAAGACAATGGAAGTTCAAGATTCTAGTGTTATTAAAACATTTACTTGTTAGAAAACAACGGAGCTTAGTTAGAAAATGTTAAACATATCGAACTTGTTAAAAATATCACTCTATGTTGCATCGATTAATAAATATTGTAATTTTTTGGCTTGTCCAGAACTACCATTTAGGGGCCCCGATAAATCTAAGCAGTCATTAAATGTTTTCTGAGGAAAAAAAAAGTCATTGCTTCTGCCGACCCGGGCTGCCAACCCACCAGCCGCCACTGACACCAATGAACTCAAGGACTAGAATTAACGCCAGTTTGTAGGCAGGGTGTTTGGTATAGTGATCTGTTTGTTTTTGTTTTGGAAAACCGTAAATAAATTGCCAGATCTCAAAAACCAAAATCAGGAAATTACCTTAAAAATGTAATAAAATTATTCAAAATTATTGGTTTTTGTGTTAATAAAGGCAACATCGATTTAAATATAATTTATTAAATATAAAATTTATTAATTTGACAGTTCCAAGCACCGACACCAAGGTTTATTTGGACAGCTGCATTCGTTTAGTAAAAAATCATAGTAAATCAGGTGTTGTACGGCACTTCGATGTCATTTCATCTCTTTCTAGTAGGTTGTATTATTCAATAACACGTTTTGTAAACTGACTTGATCAACAGCAATCGAATTGAGCATCTAAAGTAAATGTCATATCGGTCTATTACTTCAGATAATAAACAAAAATAGTTTTCCGGCTTTAAAAATAATTTTTAGCAATAAAGAATCATTGATTTATAAAAATGTAAATTATGGTGCCATGCCATAAACATTGGAAAAGTTATTATTTCCGGAGTAATGTTATTCAGTGTCTTTAATCAAAGTTGCCGGTGCAGTGTGTTTACAAGAACTATCCCTCCTTGCCCCTCTGAATATATTAATGCCAAACAAGGTTTGTTTACATTATTTCTATCCAAGAATTCGTTGGAATACTCTGATAATTTAGAACAGTTTTATTGCATACAACCTTTATATTGTCTTTTTTTCTCATAATATCATATAATTCATTATTATTGTTTGCTATTATCATAGTTTTATTTTATGCTGCTTTGTGAAAAAGATGTATAATCTTATATGACAATAAAGCATTATTATTATTATTATTATTATTAGAAACAGTGACACTTACTTCGCTCCAGTGACAGGATCGATCTCTTCTATAGTCGTCTCAGTGTACTGAGGCTCCTGATGGTAAAAATCCTCTAGAAAACGTAATAGATAGGTTAAAAACACTTAAAAAAGTATCAATCTAAAATTTGGGTTAGAAAAAAATAAAAATATCACTTGAAAATATGTAGGTATGAAATTTGTCCCAAAACGGATCTAATTATAAAAGTTAAAATTAGTTAGTTACTTTATAGAACCATGCAAAAATCAGTTATTTTATTAAAATTTTAGTATGTTTTTTAGTTTTTACCTAACCCATTTGTAAGCGTTTATAAAATTTATTTTTATGTGTTAAAAGTAAATTTTAAAACGCTTTTCAAAATTAATTAATTAAAAGTCTGTATCTGAAAGGTTATCTTTTCTGTACGAAAAGAACTACAAGAAAACAAGCAAGAAGTTATGGGAAGCGTTTAAACTAAACAGTAGTAAAAAAAATGCACATTGTAATAAAAATTTATCACGAAGAAAGTTTATTTATATATGGAAACTAAATTTATCTACGAAACCCATTAAAAAAATCTCTGCATTGTTTTAAAAATGGATTTCTTGTACACTTAGGAAAGTTTTTTTTCGTGATATAGGGACTTCAAAAGGGCAAAAAAAAAATATTGTAAACAATACTTTTCGTATTTCATGCAATACTGGTAGAATAACTACAAAGGAAGAAACTCCTGTTCCCCTCAGAAACACTGTTTATTAACCCTTAACTTGTTTAAAAAGTCAACCTTCTCGATGTTACATTTTTTAAATTTTTTCTTCGTAAAAAACACTTTTAGTAAATTTTAATTTAATCTAAAAATCATAAGATACAGGTTGTCCCGTAATTACATGTATAAACAGATTCTTGACTACATAGTCATGCCGCCGAGAGTACCTCGAGATCTCTTGTCGAGAGAGGCGAGAGATTTTCGTTTCAAGAAGCGAAATATTTTTAGAGCAATTATTTAAAAAAAAATTATTGTCTTTAATAATAAGAGGGAAAAAATTTCATAAAATAAAAAAAAAATACAGCTTTCTAAATTGTCTATATAAAAAGTTATATAAACATTTTTAATAAGATATAGTCCAGTAACTAAAATCCTACACTACACAACATCCATTTATTAATTCATATTTTTATCCTATTTTATTGTATAAATATAAATTAAAAATATATTAAATATTTAATATTTTCAATGCGTTCACAACGCTATTTATATGTTAAGATATTTAGTAATAGGTATCAAACACTGAAAGATATTCGTGTCTTCAAGTGTCGCAGGTGAGGTTCCCACCTCCCAAGACACGTGTTAAAAATATGTATATATTGTTGCGGTCAAGCAGAGTACTTGCCGAACGCGGGATTTTTTTATGTACCTAATCTAGTAAAATTAAAGAAAAAATAAAATTAAACTTAAAATATTTAATTATAATTCACGTTTGGCGCAAACAAATATTGTACGATTTATTTGTCCAATCCTGTATTTTAGTCCGTCAACGTTCGTCGGTCCGTGTTTGCGGAGTGCAGGTGCAGATGCCCAAATACAAAGCCGCGGCTCGCGACCGTCCGGCGACTGACGTGACTAGAGGTTTGTCCTTCGCGAACGATTCGTTCAAAAAGAACGAACGTTTTTGACCCATTTGCTCGATCGCTCTGCGATGAATAACGAACCTAGTTTTGATTCGTTTCGTTCATAATGTCACTAAGTCAGAATCGGACTCGAACTCAAAGTTTCAGTAATTCGGTCTTTTATGACGGCAAATCGGTCGTTTTCGTGTTACGACCTGACAAGTGGCGAGCGGTCTGTTATATTTCGATTTCGTTCACATTACCAAAGGTGTATTAGGCACACAATTTATGCGTACTCGTATTGTCGGTTCGAATCAGTTTTGGCTATATACCTATTTGGCAATTAAAAGAACTTTTTTTCTTTGTTTTAACTATTCTTTTGAACAAAGACTTAATTTGGAGGTTCATTTGTAGGTTTTATTGATTATACTTTTTGAAAGTTTTATTCCAAATATATTTTTTAAAATAATAATTATACCAAAATGAAATAAATGCAAATAATTTCTTTATTTAAAAAAACTATCAAATTTTTTTTGGAATTCAAAACCGACCGAGTCCGATCGGCATTATAAATAAATAAATAAAATAATAAAGTGAATCGGTTGCGATCGAATCTTTTCAAGTGAATGAATCAAATGAATTGATTCAGTAAAAAGATTCTAACTTTCCAACCCTAGACGTGACGTTTCGCCGCATGCACGCATCGCACTCGCTCGCCCTCCCGCCACTCCGCCCGCTACCTCAATACTCTTAATATTGTAAAGTTGAATTATAATTGCTCAATGTTGATAATTTTAAATAAAAGATATTCATTGTAAAGTTGCATTAATAGTGCTCTCTCTGGTAAGAAAAGTGTCGTTTAGAATATAGGTTTAATTAAATTCCAGGCGAGACTAATATGTTATTAAGATTTTTAAGGTGACAAAAAAAATGCGGGGTGCTACATAATAACTGATTTTCAAAGTGGGCGTTAGACAAAATAAGTTTGGAAACCTCTGGCCTAAAGCAATCTGCTTTGATAACACTTCGTCATAAAATTTTCTACACGTATTTTCTGAACAACCTGTATATATATAATAGTTAATTTTATTTAAATTTAATAAAGAAGTATATCCACACAAATATATGATCAGCTTCAAAAGTGCATAATTTTAACCACAAGTTTGTTCAAACGCCTCTTAGAAATTCTAAAACAAGCAGACAAGCTGCTAAGAGAAAAGCAATCAGTTAACAAGCCTATGTTCTTTGCATACAGATTATTAAATGTTATGCAAGCAAAATGATGTGTATTGTGTTCGTGTATGTGTGTATATTTTTCGCTTTAAACTATGTTATTAACAAAAATCATGCCACATTTATTAAATGATAGAAGAATTCAAATTTCTTAGGATTTTCCTACTTTCTATCCTGATAACGTTTCAACAAAAAAACATTTTAAATAACAAAATTACCTCGTCATCTTCTATATTACGATTAAATTTAGTGTGTCGTGTAGCAACAAAGCAGTTTAGCAACCGTAGTGCCGCCTTATAGCAACAAATAGCACTCAAAATCACTCTCTACTTACTGTATATACGTATAGCAATGTTTTTAAAAGCAACTTGCAAGAAATTTAACGTTGTGCTGAAATAAAGAAATTCAAAAGTTTAGCTGATTAAAGATAATTAAAGAAGGGATTACTGGACAAGTGCAGACAATAACAAAAAAGGTCGGGAAATTCTAAAAAACATACACAACTACTAAAACGTATCACATAAAATAAAGCACAATAAAAAAAACTATGTAAAGCCTACAGATCAAAGACGTATGGAAATACAGACGCTTAAACTGTTTGACAACCATATAAACCAGTCAGTACGATTGTTTGGCAACACTGGCTGAGAACATATCTTAAAACAAACAATATCGGAGCATCTCTTTAGAGGCGAATTTTTCCAATGATGCCAAATGTAGTATTTCTTTTTAATTTTAACCATGACAAATATGCTTGTGTTTTAGAAAACATGAGACGATGCTTAATGGGAGATTTCTTGGCCAAAAATAAAACAGCCCGAGATACGGGATGTAAAAGAAACATTTTTAGAACTGAGATTTTTCCTTCATTTTTAAAGTGGGTTTTTCAAATTGGAATAAACTTGGTACAGTTAAAACATTTACCGAATTACATTATCTGATCATAAACTTTTCTCACTATTATGGACCAGCAAAGTAGCTTTTGGCAATTTTATTTATTTTATTGCCAATATTAAGCCGTTCTTTTGCTATTATAGCAACAATGGGTTTTTACCAAAAAAATTATTTTGGTTAGTTTTCTGACTGTAGGAAGTTTCATTCGAATTAAAATAACCGATTTAAAAATAAGGAAGAAAACGCAATTCTAAATATTTTTTATCTTTCACAAGCTGTATTTTGAAAATGGGACCGTTTTAGAGCAATGTTTGTACAACATATTTGTTCTTTTTGTGTCTCATGGTTAAAAGCACCCTGTATATACAGTTGGATTGTAATTTTTTAGGATTAAATTTATAGGAGTTTATTTTTCAGTGTATCGAGCCGTAAAAATACTTTCCGAAAAATTACCAATATTAGATCATGCTTTTTAATTTTTTCTCTAACAGAGCTATTTTTTTGCGCATTTATACAAAATAAAAACAACCTATATTTTAAATGAATCATGTAACGATCGTAGTGCGACCAAGGAAGTTTAAAGGTGTATGGAAGCCCAATGCTATGGCCCATTCGATCAAAAAATGTCCAGCCCAGTATGAAAATAACTGTCAGAGTTGGCCCCGCCGATTCTGCGCAATAACAAAACTCCACGAAATAATTTAATGTGTTGCCTACTTACACACTGATAAATCAGTGTGAAGTTAGCCAACACATTATAATTTTATGAGAGCCGGAGTACCGTTTTTTGGATTGATCAAAACCTTCTTATTTTAGTGATTAGTGTTTATTAAATTGTGACTATAATTTTGTGTTTATTGTTTGTTACTTATAATATCGTAACAAAATGACTAGAGGTTGTATGGTTTTGTCTTGCAAATCCAAGGGTAACATACCCGTCTTTTTAACTTTAGGTAAGTATTTCTTATATTTAAATTAGGTGCTTCTTATAAGACGTAACATTAGGTAACCGAATAAATAATAATATATCAATTATGAATAATAGAAAATGAAAATTTCATAGGAAATATTAGTGAGAAAAGTAAGGCAATCTTAACTATCTTTTAGATGATTTCCACAATGTTTGTGTATTTCTGTGGATTATTAAAAAGAAATAAGGTTTACATTTAGATACTTTTATTTTATTTAATAATTTAGTACACTCTTTTAAAGGATCAAAATTATTGATTACTGGGCAAACCAGGCAAATTTTAATATATACAGGTACCTCTAATTGAATGAAGGGAAGTACAATTTTGGTACGGTTTTTTGGGGCGCGGATTACAAATCTAAAAAAAAAATTCGGCAATGTTTCGTTTTCGAGAAATTCATCATCAAAATTGAAAATCAAACTAACCTTATTTACACTATTCCTCCTTCTTTTTGCACAAAATTCTTGATTTTTACACTAAATTGGCACACCATATTTCACAAACACCTTTTAAAAACTTTTTTTATGTTTATTTTACACCTTTTTTACACTTATTTTTTAAGCAAATATCGCTGCTGCCTTTGAACTTAAAAGTTCGCAATTTAATGGAAAAAAGATGTAAAATAAATAAAAATACAAGGTTTTAAAAGGTGTTTATAAAATATCGTGTGCCACTTTAGTGTAAAAATCAAGAATTGTGTACAAAAAGAAGGGAGAATATAGTGAAAATGAGGTTAGTTTAATTTTCAACTTTGATGATGAAGATCTCAGAAACGAAACGTTGCCGAAAAGATATTTTTTCAGATTTGTAATCAGCGCCCCAAAAAACCCCTGTATACCAAATTTGATCAAAATCGGAGAGGAGGCAACTTTCGAGACAATACCATTTGTTTAAAAATAAATTAGATTTTTTCTTCATCTTGCATTATCAACTTTTTAAGCTCGACATACTGTACACACATAATATTTAACGGATACTGTTACAATGGGTACTCACGTACCAAAGGTTACTAAACATTTTTAACCACTATTATTCTGTCTCATAAATGTTTGTTATTAGTGAAAAGTATATGCCTAAAAAGCAGTTATAAAAATTTTCACTTTTTAATGTACAACCAGAATCTTAGGATTAGATTAAACTCATTTACACTATCTTGCCCTTCTTTTATCACAAAATTGGTGATAAGTACATGATACTATCATACAATGTTTGAAATTTATTTTAAAAAATCGTGTTTTTATTTATTTACAAAGATTTTTGGTAAAAATACAAAACTTCCAAAAATATCGACCATTTAAATAGAAGGCAGTAAAGTGGCGCCATCTATTCTTTTCATATTATATCAGATGATATAAAATCTAATATTACACAATAATTTTAAATATTCTATAGTAGTATCCTTTAATAACCAACAATTTAGTGCAAAAAATAAAAAAAAGTGAATGTTGGAATTTCACATTTGATGCTCTCAATTTTATAGATAGTAACAAAGAATTATGGAAATCCGGCCCTGACCTACTATTCATTGCGCAAATTCCGCGGGGCCAACCCCCCTATTCCCGCTGCCCTTCACGCCTGGACAATTTTGTTCTACAGTGTTGGGCTTCCATGCACCTTTAAACTTCCTTGAGTGCGACCTATTTTTTTTTTTTCCATTACTTTTTATGCTCTTACACTCAGATAGTTGTACTTTACGTCTGTTGTAGCACGTATATACTGTGATTAACCCTACTTTTATATCTATCTCTTTTGCCCTTATATTGTTATAACCGTGCTATGATGTCAGTGGTCGATAGAATGACCTACTAATAAACGTCGGTCTGTATTCTAAGACGTCTTTGCTACAAACTATTTCTTTTAATTTATGTGTCTTTTAATAGTCATAATTTTGTTTCTATTCATTCTTTGGAGTTAAAAAAAAAAATAAAAAAACTAATAAAACATTTGTTACCGAAAAATTATGCATCAACGCCCTTTGCCCGCTTCTTTTTTGATCAATGAAGTAAAGCAATGCTAGTTGGGCAAAGTAGTTGGTTGGGTAACCGATGATCTCAACTACTGATGAACACCGCAATTAAATACTTTTCTTCTAGTGTATTTAACTTTCAATAGGATGCAAAACATTTTTTTTTTCTGTATACAGTGGTTGCACCGACAGAGTGAAATAAAAATTATGATTTAAAAATTATTTTCATTAACCTAAAACGTTATGAACCACAATGTATAATCATTCTATGATATACAGGGTCTCTGTAAAAGATCCGAACACAGTGTTACTAAAAATTTCTAAAGCTAAAATAAAACAACGTAACCAAAAAATAAAAAATTCTATATATCTGAGGAAAATGATCCTTTAAGGGTTCGAGAATAAGGCCATTGGAATAATTGAGATTATTGTGTCAATATCCAAAAGGTAATAAGAGGTCAGTTTAATACTGCGAGATTTGTAGGTTTACAAGGAAAAGAAAGATCTGTACAGGTTCCACAATTTACGCAGACAGAGAAGAAGCAGCAAAGTGAAAAGTTCTGAGCTTCTTCAAATGGATTGGAAAGTGTTGCATTGCATTTTGTGTTAATCTACTGGAAGTTGCTAAGGGAAAAATTATCCTGTTAATTTTTTTAAGGCATATTCTTTACAAATTCCTCAAAAGAGAGACTGGACCCTACAGTTTTTTTTTTATCTTGGGACAGTCCACGAAGGCTGATGCCTAAGTACTAACGTATCGTGGGTGTCCTGTGTAAAAAGAGGAAGCTTTACAGTAAAAGTATGGTCATTAATTTGCAAAGCACACAGCTTTATAAATGCCATAAGCTATATGGGAACAGGATTCCAAATAGGGTCTGATTTGGACACACAGAGGGTGTATAGGTTAGAAAGACATACTTTCTATGGGGTTATAACAGCACATTTTAGATTCACGGTTTGGTTTTACTGTACAGATTCCCTGTATATGCCCTAAAAAAGCATGAAACACATTAACACTTTATGAAAAGAAAAGAACTCAGTTAAAAAAATAATTTAAAAAATTATTATTATTTTAATACATAGGCATTTGGAATTGTAATTATAAAAAAAATATTTTACTAAGAAAATTTAATTTTTATTCAAAAAAATATTACAAATGATTGATTATCCCTAAATTAGATTCTTTGTGGCCCTGTCATGTTACTGTCTCTATTTCCATGAATAGCAATATTGCTTATGTTTTTCTTGTGTAAAAGTCATTTGCAAGTAAGCATGTTGTATATGAGTAGTATGATTTAATTCTACTGAATACCAATGATTAGTGTATTGTGTTAAAATATAAATTTAAAGAGCCAGAGTATTTAGTATCCCCACAACCACCTGGTTTAAAATTTTAAGCACAAAGATTTTTTTACTGGCGTTCTTAGGTCGTTGTGTCTGTGTTTATAATGGTTTGTGATGTGCAATGCTCTTCTCCCGTCCGCAAAAAGTATAAAAAATAAATCTTTAAATAAAAGTGGCACCAAAGACCCATAAAATGTTGCTTAAAATACAAAATTAAAATTAAACTTTAAAAAAAAAATGCATTATAAATTTACAATTCTACAAATCGGAATATTTCAAACTTTAAAAACAAATTTATATAACTTAATTGCTTATAATTGTTTTGTTTTTATACAATTTCCAAGTTTTTAGAGCAATTATTTAAATGTTTTATTGTGACGTTTCCTTGAAAGTATTAGACAATGTTATGTTTTCAATAACACTAAAATCTTGACCAGACGTTAATTTTGTAAGCTTTGATGTAGAAAGTCTGTATACAAATGTGCCAGTGGAAAAATCGTTAAACATTATTTAAGCTAAGCTTAACGAAGATGACACACTGGTAGAACGCACCACCCTGCCGCTGGATGGAGTGATGGGGTTGTTGGAGCTGTGCCTCCGTAGTTTGTAGTTTCAAGTAAAAGATGAGTACTCAGCGCAGGATGATGGACTTCCAAAGGGTGCATCCCACTCTTCAGTGGTTAGCAAATATTTATATGAAATGGTTTAAGGAACACGCAATTAAAACTACACTAATTAAACCAAAAGTTTGGCTAAGATATGTTAACGATACTTTTATTGTATAGATAGGTAATGACGAAGATCTTGAAGGTTTCTTAAAACATCTAAATTGTCTCTGAGCCTGTATCAAATTCACAATGGAGAAGGAGCAAAATTCGGCTCTACCTTTTTTCGACGTTCTAGTCAAACGAAATAATGGACATATACAAACCTCGGTATACAGAAGACCTACCCACACGGGACAATATTTACACCAAAACTCTAATCACTCTAACGAAACTAAACAGGAGGTTATACGTACTCTATTTAATCGTGCAGTGACCCTATGTAACAGTAGGAAATCCCTGCAAGAGGAAATAGTTAACATAACCAGGGTTCTTAAGCAGAACGGATACAGTGAGAGACTAGTAGAGGAAACAATCTAAAAATATCAAAATAAGACAAGAAACTCTAACTTGAACGAGACTCCACGTGACCAAATATTTATGACAATTCCATACATTAAACGAACTTCGGAAAAGATCCGCAGAATCGCGAATAAGTATAATATTAAAACGGCATTTAAATCCCAAACTACTCTAGAAGTATTCTTACTAAGACGAGACCAGACAACAATGTTTCAAATAATGACTGTATCTACCAAATTTTCTGTGAATGTAGTGAGGTATACATCGGGGAAACAAAACAGACCACTCGAAGTTAGAGTTAAAAAACACAAAAAACATACAGAACAAGGTAAAACGTCGAAGTCAGGGATTGCCGAACATGCTTGGCCAAAACAACACCGCATACAATGGTCGGAAGCAAAAAAAAATTAAAAAAAAAACAAACTGGAAGAAAAGAAAATTTAAAGAAGCTGTAATAATTGTAAACAACATCAAAATGTTTTTAGCAAGCCTAGCACCGATATTCCGAATATCTGGCAGCTGAACCGTGAAAAGTCGGTCAAGCTTCGGTGAACAAGGGATGGTATATAAGTCGTAGCTTTTAAGAATAGTTTTTAGTTATCACTTGAAAACGGTTGGAGATACATCACTAACCGAACAGTTGTGTAACAATTAACAAATAAAGACAATGAAAGTCCAAGATTTTAGTGTTATTGAAATGTTTTATTGTCTTTAATGACGACGAAATTGAAAAAAAAATGTTATTTAACAATAGGCCTACTTGTTAAAAAATGAACGTTAAAACTTGTTTTAAACGGAAATTTATTTATTTACAATTAATATTCAATACTCAAAAAAAAATTCTGTGGAATACTCTACTGGAGTTAGCCCTTTTTATGGTAAATGTACTCCTGTTTATGAAGCTTTTTTTTAAATTTCTTAATTATTAATAGTTTTGGAGGTATTGACAAAAAGCCTTTTTTTCAACTTAATTTTTAATAACTTTTGCAATTTTTGGCGTGCTGAAAAATCCTTCAAATACTTTCTCCTCGACATCATTTCGAATCCAGTAAGTTATCGCTTATATACAGTATGTCTCAGTAAGTTGGAACCATATGAAAAACTTTTTTATTATTAATTTTACGCGAAAAAATCATTTTTCATAAAAAGTTCTGCATGGTCTAAAACCTAAAATACAACTATTAGATATTAATTTATTAGGCATATACAAGTTTTGTCAAAAAGTATGAATTTTGCCCAAGAATAAAGTACCTTTATATTTGATAAATTCAAAAATTGTTATAAAGAAAAGTTAATCAGAACTGCACACTTTGTTTAAATATGCAATTATACCCCTTTACGATAAAAAAAAAATTGTAATTTTCTAAAAAAAATTTCCATTTTATTACTTATGAATGAATACAATATTAGTTAATAACACCATTTTTATGTACTTTATAAATTCCAACGCGTTTTGACGGTTGCTGTAAAGAATTTTCTGCTCTTAACAATATATTTCTATGTCAGAGCATCCTAGAATACATGTAACTACAGTTAAATTTGCTTTTATATTATAGACATACGTTTCAAAAAAGAAAAATATTTGTTTTATCTTATATGGATGTAATTGCATATTTATTTATTTATTCACGGGCAAACCCAATTACAATTGCTATTGCTAACTTAAAAATATACTAATACTAACTTACATGATAAAAACACAAACATACTAAATATTTAGGACATACGCAAAATACAATACAAAAAAACCTTGCAACAATATTAAAATTATAATAACCCTAGTGATAAAAAGTGGAGTCTCTCATAACAGAAAGTCGCATTAGTCACACACACATTACAGGTCCACTGATCTCATTTGATGTTTGAAGCGCAGTAATGAGGAATCAAAAAAATCAACATTAAGCCGGTTTGCACCTCCAATGATTTTCTCGACCGGAGAATGCCTCTTTTCCCATAGTTGCACCTTCTACATCTAGTTTCAAGAGTGTCAATTCCTACTATTGATCTTATTTCAAGAAGGGTGTGTTCACGTATTGAAACATTAAGCTTATGTGCTGCGTATCTTAAAAATATATTCTGCACCTTTTCCAAAGCATACACACGGCTCTCGTATGTAGGAGACCATACAACTGATGCATATTCGAGTATTGATCTCACCAAGGATATATACAAACACTTGACTGCTAAGAGCCCGCTAAATTCACGGGTGACCCTACACACGAACCCCAACATTTTCAGTACCCTGTTAATAATATAATCAAAATGCAGCTGAAAGCTCATCCCGCTATCCAAAAAGACACCAAGGTCGTTCATAGATGCAACCCTTTCCAGCTGACTGCCACTGATAAAGTAATGGGCTGGTATTGGGTTAAGAATTCTATAGAACGACAATGACTTGCATTTACTGATATTAAGCTCCAGATTGTTCCGGGTACACCACAGGGATATTGCATCTAGGTCTGTTTGCAACTTTTGCTGATCTAAAGGCGACTATATAGTTGTAAAAATTTTCATATCATTAGCGAATAATAGAAAATTACAATGTTTTATAACAGATCCAATATCATTAATAAAGATGTTAAAAAGAAAGGGTCCCAGATGACTTCCTTGAGGTACGCCAGAAGTCACCAGAATGCTCCCCGATTGTGCTCCCTTCACCGTGACAATTTGTGTTCTGTCATGTAAATAACTCTGGAGCCATTCATACAAGGCACCATTAAATCCAAACGCCCTCAGCTTTCGACAGAGTAAAACGTGATCAACCGTATCAAACGCCTTTGAAAAGTCAGTGTAGGCTGCATCGACCTGACTCCGATTCTCCAAGGCATCCAACACATATTGAACAAAAACCAGGAGATTTGTATTTGTCGATTTCCCCCAGACAAAGCCATGTTGTTCGTCAATCAAAGCCCGCATTACTCCACGCTTTATGTAATTACCCACAATATCCTCAAAAAGCTTTGGTATCCCTTAGTCTGCTTATTGGCCTATAGTTTCCTAATTTGCTTTACCCCCCATTTTTTGTATATTGGAGTAATATAACTTTTTTTCCACTGAAATTGGAAAAGGACACCCTTTCTTAGTGATAGGGAAAAGAGAAAATAAAGTGGTCCTGCAAAAAGAATATCTGCACTCCTTCAACAATCGCGGGGCAACCCGTCCGGTCCCGGCCCCTTACTTTATAAATCACATAATTTACAAAAACATCCTCCACACTAACATTACACTCACCAGATCGATGGTTCGATCACTTTCAAACTCGGTATTATTGATCATTGCACCCCTTCTTATATACAGAGCTAAAATGCTTAGCAAATAGTTCAGTTTATCTTACTCTATCGTTCCCACCTTCATTTCCAAGGTACATGCAATGAGGCAGACCAAACCTTTTTATTGGGAGTTAATAAATGTCCAAAATGAACGAATATTTTCAGGTATAGCGTCTTCCGTCCTTCGGATATAATTAACATAGCATTCTTTACTAAGCTCCTTACACCGAGATTATTATTAAACATGGTTTTTAGTTCTGATCAACTTTTCTTAATAAAAATTTTCGAAATTGTCAAAAATCAAGGTTCTTTACTCTTGGGCAAAATTTATACTTTTTGACAAAAGTCGTATACGCCTGAAAAAATTAATATCTGATAGTTGTATTTAAGGTTTTAGATGATGCAGAACTTTTTATGAAGAATAACTTTTTTTCGTAAAATAAATAATAAAAAAGTTTTCCATATGGTTCCAACTTACTGAGACATACTGTATATAGAAACTTTATCTCGAATTAATACGTTTTTGAGCTTGTTGACTAAACTAAATGAGAACTAAAGAGAATAACTTACTTTCGACTTTCACGACGACAAGCGAGCATTGCACACCACCATAAAATGACAATAGAATGAGACAACAAAATAATACTCTGAATTTGCATACCATATGAATTAGTACTGTGCGAGCAGTGCCAGAACGATCATGCTTGTGGCTATTGCGAATAGGGACCAGACTAGGGGAACGTACAGAGCATGCCAGGAGGCGTTCTCTAAGCACTGTTTTTGCTCGGCGGCCGGGCCATACACTTTAGAAAAATGCGTCAGTACTGTTGCATTTGGAAAAGTGAGGGAGTACCCAGGCCAAATTAACATTAAGTTACTTTGGATTACGGATTACGCAACCTTATTTTGTTTTTTATCATTTAAAAAATTGTGAACGCCACTGTATTATACAGGGTGACTCGGAAGTTATCGTTGTTATTGTTAAAAATTTAAGGATATATAGGACATATACCGGGTGTTGCTCCGTCGAGCGGGACAGGGAATCCCATGTAAATTTTGAAGTGGTCCAATATTGGCTCCCCTAATTATTTTAGAAGAAAATATTATTAGGATTTTTTAAAGAGCACGAAAAGTTGTACCCAGTGTACAAATTTCAGCTCTTCTCAGTCCGCCAGCTAAGAGATAAATGCTAAAATAAGTTACGAATCTCCTATCTTCTTACGCGCCCTGTATTATTAGAAGTTTATAATAAAATACCAGAAAAATTATTTAACCTCTTACTCTCAAGTTGTCAGATCAATGTCACATCATTTTTAAATAATGAACTACTCAAATCAAAAAAAATCACTATTATAAAATGGTTTTATCAGGGAAATAGTTATCGAAGAGAAGCGGACATGTTTGCAGCCTATTTTCCCAATAGGCCAGTAATCACAGTAATCAATAATTGCAAATGTAAAGAAAATCGACGTGAAAATCAGAGACAAATTGTACAAAACGAGAGGGATTTAGACGTGATACTTTGTGTAGAGGAGGCCGAAGGAAACATTAGCACGAGACAACTGGAGGACATTACTGGACAAGACCACACCACAATATCTCGAATTTTAAAAAGATGTAAATACTACGCTTACAAGTACGAAAGACATCAAGAATTAAGAGACGGAGGCGAAATACGACGACAGGAATTTTGCTTTGAGATGATGGAGAGGACAAACACTGACAGAGGTTTTTTACAAAATATTTGCTTTACTGACGAATGCACTTTTACATTGAACAACGAACCCAACATTCAAAATTGCCGGTACTGGGGTAACGAAAACCAAAATCGATTTGTTGAGACAAGGACACAATATCCACAAAAAATTAATGTTTTGGCGCGAATTTTCGGCCACCATATTCTTGGACCATTTTTCCTTGACCGAAATTTGAATGCAGTACTTTCTGGAACTATTAAGGAACACATTTTGCCTGCTTTGAAACAACCTTGCTTGTGAAAATCAAGAGATTTGGTATCAAATGGATGACTGCCCAGCACACAGTACCAGAGCTGTGCGCGACAACGTATTTAATAACGACATCATAGGCCCGAACCACGCAATATCTTAGCCAGCCAGGTCTCCGGATCTTTCGCCAAACCAATAAAAAATATGAAAATTTAGACCAGCTAAGGAATGCTATTTCCGCTGAATGTGCCAGAATATCGATGTACCAACTAGCCAACGTAAGAAATGAGTTTTATAATCGTTTGGGTTATTGTCTGGCAGTTAATGGAGGAATATTTGAGCATTTGATTAAATCCTGATATTTTCGTCATAAATTGATTTCTAAATGTAGACAAATTTGTTTTATTGTCTTGCGTAATTGTAAGTGCATATGTTGGAATTAGCTGTAAACTAAAATGAAATGCGAGAATTCTTTTTGAAATTCCCATATAAAATTGTTTTGGCAATGACATTATAAATTAATGATCTAAATTGTCACTAATAAATCGATATGGTGTTTTTATTATTGATTTCTAGAGTAAAGGGTGCATACTGAGATAGTACGTTGCAGAAGTATTTAAGCAGTTTAGTCTTTACTGGTTGGTTGAAAAATGCTCAAATTTTTATTTTGGGTAGAACTTATTGTGCTCTTCAATAAATCCTAATAGCATTTTTTTCTAAAATAATTAGGGGAGCCAATATTTGACTACTTCAAAATTTACATGGGATTCCCTATGTCCCGCTCGACGGAGCAACACCTCTTAGTTATAAGAATTTAAAAATATAGCACGAGTCTCTTACTTGGAATAAAATAAATAAATCAAAAACAACCTATTTAAAAGAAAATGATCAAACCTGTCTATTAGTATTTTTATTGGGCTTTTTTCTATAAAAGAAAGCATACAGTGTGTTTCAAATTTGAGATATAACGTTATCGACGTTTTTTTCTTTAATTTTTATGTTAAAATAGAATTAAAATATGTCAACTTTTCTGGTAATAGTTGGCCTTTTGTACCGGGTGTCCAAATAAGAAAGGACGTATCTCAGAAAATGTTTATCGCACAGCGCTGGGGAAAAATATTTTTAGTAAAACAAGGGTCAAGAAAAATAGCTGGTAATTATTTTTAAGTTTTTAAAACGGCCGCCGAATCTAAAAAAGTGATGTTTCGGTGAATTTTGCTATATTAACGTAACAAAAAATACCTAATCTTTAAAGTCGAGGATAATCTGAACCTTTTCTGTTTGACAATTTTTGCTATATCTCTAAAAATAAAGTGGTGGGGGGTATTCAAAGGTTTCCGTAAAACACACTCTGTATCTTCAAAACGGCTGAGCCGATTTTAACAAACTTGCTGAAATAGCTAGTTAAAAAGAGCTATTCTTGGGCTATAAATGTTATAATATTTGAAGTTTTGTTAGTTTCACATGTCGCCGCTAGAGGGCTTTTTTCGATATTCCGACAGAAATGGTTAATTTTCTCAAAAAAAAAAAAAAATCCGTTGTTTATATTTTTTTTTCATGAAAAAGTAGCTAAATAATGTATAAACAAGCTCGCGAAAACCGTACCTTGATATCTTGTTCCTTACCCAAAGAAAATTGTATACGTCAATATTTCAAAAACTATAAAAGCTACAAGAAATATTATATGACATAAATTATGTATTTTTACACAACCTTTAATTTAGGTTATAAAATCTTTTCGTCTAAATGCAATACTTTACGAGTTATAATCAAAAAATTAAATTTTCACGATTTTTTCAAGGTATACCCCTAGAATTCGCTTTTTTGATTATAACTCGTAAAGTACTGCATTTAGATGAAAAGATTATTTAACCTAAATTAGAGGTTTTGTAAAAATACACAATTTATGTTTTATAAAATTTCTTGTAACTTTTATAGTTTTTGAGATATTGACATATAAATTTTTTTATTGGTCTAAATTTTAGGTAAGGAACAAGATATCGAGGTATGGTTTTCGCGAGCTTGTTTAGGCATTATTTAGCTACTTTTTTATAAAGAAAAAACTATACCAATGCATTTAATTTTTTTGAGAAAATCTTTGAAGCAGAAGCCGTGAAAATACCCATAAAAAAGCGGACATATCTCCTACAGCAAGTCGGTGGGCTAGAAAAGGAAGCTTTTCTGTAAGCGTAGGATCGTTAGTAAGACAAACAGCTCTTTTTTAAATGGAATCAAGGATGATACGAGTTGTAGGAAACATCATTTCGCAGACTTGAGAACAATATTCTAAAGATGGTCTGATTTAGAATACATTCAGAGTATACAGATTAGAAAGAGAAATATTTTTTCGCTCGAAAGAGGAATCTCTTAAGGTTATTCTTAAAAGTAACACCAAGCAGATTAAACGACTCCCGAATGATAACAAATTATAAAATTCGCGTGCAAGAGTTGATGAGACGAAGGCACAGCGCGGGCAAAGCAGCTTTAAGAGCGCGGCCAGTACGATTCGTCCGATCAATCACCAATGATATCATACCGGCCGCACCATCGCACAAGAAAACGAAAGAGTCCGACTCTGGTCCAAAGTATAATGTGTTGCCTACCTACATTTATGGCACACACTGATTTTTCTACAAAATTTTGTGGAATTTTGTTACTCCGCAAAATCATAAGGGTACCTTAATGACAGTTATTTTCATAGTGGGCAGAACATGAGGTCTATGACTCGTCAATAAAACAGTGTTTTATTTCATGTTAGTTAATACCTCATGAATGTCATATCTCGGTTAATATTGATTCTACATACCAGCCACCCATTTAAAAGTAGTAAATTAGGCTTTCATGTCATATTGTTTACACCATAATCCACAGGAAAAAAACATATAGGACAAAGTCTTAAGAAAGATAATAAAAATTATAAAAAAACGTGAGGGCAGCCAACTTTGAAAAATCATATTTCGGTTACTACAAATCCTAAAACTAAAAACCGTTTTAAAAAACATGACAAAAGCTTTTTTTTTCTGTAAATCAATATCTATCCTAAATTTACGTGGAAAAAAGTTATGTCAAAATGAATAAAATATGGTTTATTTTTTAAGTATATCCCGACGGAAGATAAATTTAAAATTAAGCAGTTAAGTATAACTTGCTATGCGCTTACAAATACTCTGAAAAAAGCTTGGTTTCCGAAAAAAAATCGATAACGTCATATCTCAAATTTTATACACACTGTAAATATTTGTTTCGCAGACAAGAGCGCGAATAAAAATACTAATCAACCGGTCAAAGCATTTTAAAAAAATTAATTACAGTTACACACAGTTCACACTGTATATGTTTAAAGGCTATTTGACGTCGTGGGGCACAGTAGCGCACTATCCGGTAAACGTGAAATAGAAAAAATGAGCCTGTCGGAAAATTTTGTACACGTATTTCCCAGACACCCTGTATATACCTTGCCGAAATGTCAAATCAATAATGTGACTTATAAAAGCGTCATCACCTGGGACGTAGTTTCTCAATCACTCGGTAGATTTTCGTTAATAATTTCAAAATTTCCGAATTCGGCGCAAAGGCTATTTAAAGAACGATTTACACAGACACATAACTAAATATTAATTTTAGGTTATTTTCAAGTATTAAATTTGGTTAGTTCAGTCAGTGAAGATTAATCGAAAAACAATATTAACAAATTTAGTTAAAAGTAATACGTGGTAGTAAGTTAATGTTAATTTAACGTGGTTAATCTATTATAAATAAAACGAAAAAACACTGAATAGATATCAAAAATGCACTCTACAAAGGGTTTCTAGCAATTGCAAAAACACACATCACATAATGCGGAATAAGGTAGTTTAAGACAATCCTAAAAATTAAAATAAAACATTTATAATATATTCGGTGCTTCGTTTAAATACTATCAATAACAAATACTACGTACTTAAATGTTTCATTAACAAAAATGCTGTTTTACTATTAAAGTCGAAAACACGATTGTTTTTTTCTCACTTAAAGGACGTAAAAATTGCTTCTATTTTGCTAATTTGAACAGTTTTGTATTTTGACTAATAGGAAAGTTACTAATGGCAAATACCTTATTTGGACAACCCTGTATATACAGGGTGATTCATGAGGAAATGTCAATACTTCAGGTACGTACTCAGGGTCCAAAAATAAACATAAAAATCTATACAAATATGGGGCCGCAAGGCCTTTGTTTTTCGAAATACAGGGGTTTATCACAGAGCTGACATGTGCTTAGAAGTAAATGGTGGAATTTTTGAAAATTATAAAACCTAGCTTATGTTTTGCTGAACATAATAGGTTTTTTTCAAAATCGTTATTTCAGTTTAATAGGCGTTTTTCAGATTTTTTTATTAGTTTTATTGCAAAGCCACATGAAAATAAAGGCCAAAATATTTTTTCCCGATTTTTTTGGCCTCCGGAAACCCTTAAAATCAATTTTAAGTTTAATTTTGTAGGCCCGTGACGTCACGGCCCTAAATTTTCTATTGGTGGAATTTTTGCTTTGTTGTCAGCTTTTTGTTATTCGATACGCCTGTCAAAAATCGACATCGCAACATCTACAATGTTGGCGTTTCCTGTCAATTGTCATATTGTCAATGTCCAACGTGTATAACCTGTAACCTCTAATATTTATTAATAATTTCTAATTTGTAAATAGTGTGTGTTCTTTCCAAATATTCCATTTATTACTAAGTTATTATTATCCCAAATTTTCCCCATATAACCCTTTTTTTCGAGTAAATTTCCGTTATTTTATTAAAAAAAAAAAAGTGTATTTTATTTTTGCGAAACCAGAAGCCGGCCGAGTTTAGGATCTTAAAAAAAAATTTTTTTCTCTTCAAAAACAAGACGATAGGAAAAGCCTGGTGTGCTGCTGTAGGTATTGAGAAAATCCCAAAAAGGGCATGCCTATTATTTTTTTAAAAAACCCTTTTGATGTAAGTTTTTATGTTTTAGTCCAATTAAAACTATTTGGGGGTCTGGTTGTGTTTTTTTTGTAAAGTCTAAAAAGAAAATTTGCATAGTGATGGGGGAATTGAATTAAAAAAAAACGATAATCCGATTATTGAAATAATCGCTATCATGCGATTATTCAGATTTAATTTGAATTACGAAAAAAACCTGATTCCCCCCGAATTGATTACGATTATTAAAATAATCGCTATCATGCGAATTTTCAGATTTAATTTGAATTACGAAAAAAAAACCGATTCCACAGAATTGATTACGAGTCGCGAAAAAAAAATAAAATAATAACAAAAGATTTAATATTTTAATAGTAAAGTATATATTTATGTAAATAGAGACGACAACAATTATAAAAAAAAGGAATTTTTTACTTTACCGGGCCCACGGCCCCTTTTATTAAAATTTTTTTTACAGGGGTTTTTTGGGGGGTTATCACGAATCTAATCATATTTGTGCTTTTTTTTTTTTAAAAAAATTTGTTAAATGAAGGTGAAATTAAATTTTTTTTTATAAAATAATAAGTGTATTTGATAAAATTTTCTATTTTGGGTTAATCAGTTTTAAAAAGGGGAATTTTTTGGGAAAATTTTGGTTTTGGGTTGGTTTAAGTGGGGGGGAATAACAAAAAAAAGCAAATACGAAAAAATTTGTCTTCAGATTTGTGATCAGCGCTCCAAATATCCCCGGTATACAAAAAAATTTAATAAAATCGGCCGGGGTTTAAATAAAAAGTTACCATAAAAAAATTTATCAAATGGAAAATTTACTTACTAAAATAATAATAATAATAATAATAATATATTATAAGGCAAAAAAGTCCGGATCCCGTTACAAATTATTAAGGGGATCCGGCTTTTTGACAAACTTATTAATATTTAGTGTTTGTGTTTAGTTACCTCGGAATCGAAAAATTTCATATTCATTCAGAAATCAAGAATTTAAAATTCAAACGTTTAAAAAAATAAAATAATTAAATAATTCGAATTATCAATTAATCCGATTATTGAAATCATTTATAATTCAATAATCCGATTTTAAAATAATCCGATTATGCCCATCACTAATTTCGCATTTTAGCATTTCGTTAAAAAACGATATGATTGTCGATATCGAGAGTTCCTAAACAGACTTGGCATCCATGTTGAATTTGATTGGTTAGGGAGTGGCGGGCTATTTAAATTAACAATGATAATTAAACCTTAAATAGAAAAGTAAGGGGTTTGTATTTTTCCGTGTTATTTAGCAGGTTTGGCTTTTGTGTTTCTTCTTTTAATTTTTTTCACCAACATTTCAATATCAATTGAGTGAAAATACCCTATTTAAGAACAATAATTTTATTAAAATTTAAAATACATATTGTTTAATTATACATTTTGTTCTATTTTTTTTTTTTCTTATAATAAAATCGTCGTAATTTTTTTAAATCCAAATATCTCGAAAAAGGTTGCTTTTATAAACTTTTAACAAGTACATCTTTTGACGTAAAAATGACAAAACAATTATTTAATTTACTTAAAAATGTAATACAGGGCCGTATCAAAACGTTGTGATTGTCCAAAATAGTAAAACGACGGCATCCCCTCCAAGTAAGAGCCGTACTAAAATTAGTTTCGAATCCGTCATACCAAAAAACCCCTGGTACCAATTTTTACTCCAATTATAATTATCAGAGATTTTATTTTAAAAATAAAAAAATTAAATAAAAACTTTAACACCCTGTGTTTCGAAAACGAAGGGCTTGCGGACTCATATTTGTATGAACTTTTATGTTTATTTTTGGAGCATTGACATTTCCTCATGAATCACCCTGTATTTTGTCCAATGGAGCTTGTGACTATTAAGCATCCAAGTGGTGTGAAATTTATTGTGAATTTGTTTGTGAACAAGAAAACTTTAAAAGTTAGGTTAAGTGAAAACCCCCCGTTTCGGAGAAATTAATAAATTTAGATCATATTTTTATTAAAGTTTTACCATTACAAAGGCAGATTATTTTCCTTTTGGATCACAAAAGTTTAAACTATGGTCATCGAGAAATCTCTTTTTGAAACATTTTTATCTATTTTTCAGCAATGATTTAACAAAGAAATATGAGAATATCGTCGTTACAGGACGAAACGTATGAAATACACTGTCTTAGCAGTATAATCTCTAATTTGACGCCATCATTAAAGTGTTTAAATATATATAAAGATAGTTAAACGAAGCACCCTCTATAAGTTTATTTAGTTTAGAATCCTTCTAATTTTTTAATAATTCAAAAAAAATCGAAAAAATATAATTAAATTTAAGACGTTTACACTGCTAATAAAGTTTTAATTAAGGTATTAAAAATTTAAAAGGATTTAATTCATGCATTTTAAAACTTTAATTACTTTTTGTATTTTTACTTGTAACACAAAAAAGCTAAAAAGAAAACGGATATCTAAGAATCTAAGAAGGCATTTAGCTAATATTAAACTGAGAAGTCACAAAATATTGATATGTTTAGGTTAAGCAAAAGACAATTATAATGTTGAGAAATTTAATAAAATTTAAATAATTTATTAATTGTGTATAGTCTGTCTCAAAGTATATCGCTATGGCTTTTGACGGACAATACCCCAATAAACCTTTAACGATTTTATTACCTATTGTTATTGGGTAAACCCATTATTTCATAATGGCAGGAGTGGGCCAGATATTTCTTAAATATTGACCATTAGGTATGTAAATATTACGGCTAATATTTTAGTGGCAGTGTTGAATAACCGTTTTTACTGGTTGAATAGTCACCGGCTGAAGTTGGATGAGATAGCTGAGGCTGTGGGCATATCGAACGAGCAAACTGAAGAATATTTTAACTGAAGTGTTACAGATGAGAAAACTATCTGCTCAATGGGTGCCGCCAGTGGCGTAGTCAACCTTTCAGGGCGAGGGGCCAAAGTTTAAAGGGGTGCTCTATTTCTTAAAAAAATTTTTATTAAAAAAAACACACAACAATAAACAAACAAATCCATATTTGAAACTTTAGGCCAGAAAGGAAAAATAATGACAATATAAAAAAAAGTTCTTACCCAGCAGTTTTTTGAAAAAAAACTTGTAATTTTTGGCTGTTGTTGCGCTAACATTTATTTTTTTTTCACGATATTCCTTCCTGAACTGAGCACCTGACTTTTTTCTTTTTATCCATTTTTACTCTTAACAAGTTTTACCCTTGCATAGACAATAAACGACTAAAAAACCAAAGGGGAGAATATGAGAAAAGAAAAAAATAACATACGTTTGAAATCTGAGGATTTGCAATATTAAAAAAAAGTAAAACAATTCTGGAGCAAGAAATTTACTGACACAATAAAAAATAAATCAAAATGGATGTCGCTCAGCGCTTTTTCCGCGGTGTTAGTGCTTTTGAAGAGAAATGCTCCGCTGACACTGTGGAACAGAAAATTTTATTAACATAAAATGTGGACAATTATTATTTTAAAATAATGACTTCTTAAAATTAACCAGCAAGTAAAAATTTTAAAGCACAGCATAGTATGTTGTAAATAATACCGTTTTATACGGTGGTTTGTTCACGGCGAGGGGATGGTCTAGGGCGTGGGAAGTCACGCAAATGAATTTACTGAGTTCCCCACCTGGAACTACGCCACTGGGTGCCGCGATGCCTTACTCCAGAGCAAAAACTCATTCGCATGGTCATCTCAGAAGAGTGTTTGACACTGTTTAAGCGTTTCCCAACTGAATTTCTTCGATCTGTTACTGTCGAAGAAACTTGGATCCACCACTATTATTCGTCGAAGACAAAACAACAATCAAGATCTGGGATGTTGCAAATATTCGCATTCGCAAATGTGGAACTTCCGCATCAATTTGGACATCCGCTTACGCAACTGCAATAAATCTATGCGGAGTTTCATGCGGATGCGGATGTCGCACAAATTGCCCTACAAGAAAGAAATTATGTGGGGCCGACGAGTAGGGCGTGCCGTCCACACGTGATCATTGACCAATTAGGAGCGAAATTCCGTTTGGTGACAAGTTCCGACTCCGACGCATTTGTTATTGTGTATCATTTGTTTACGGTAAATCAACCATTACATGTTTAGTTCCGCTTCACGTATGAACTCTATGAACATTTCGGTGATTAAGTGTTCCAAAAGAACAATTGTTCAATAGCTTGGGTTTAATTCCCGAACCTCTGCGTAATAGACTTGACCCCGAGAAGGCGGCAATATTGCTTTTTATTAAATATAATGCTCCAATTTTTAACTTCCACATAAGTAATTAGATGGGTAATAAAATTAGTAAATAAATACTATTTTTGCTATGTTACTTCTGCTATGTTACAACTTTTAACAAAAAAAAAAGATCCGCATTCGCGAATGTAAAAAAATCTGCATCCGCAACATCCCTGATCAAGACAGTGGGCAGAGAGAGGCGAATCGATTCCAAAAAAGGTAAAGTCATTATTTTTATAGACTATCTTGATAAAGGAAAAACTATCAATTCTGAGTATTACGCCATCTTACTTGACCAATTGAACCAAAATATTCACGAGACGTCCCGGTTTAGCAAAAAAGAATGTTTTAACAGGACAACTTACCACAAATCGATAATTATAATGGCAAAAATTCATAAGTTAAGCGTCGAGCTGGTTTCTCATGCACCTTATTTACCAGATTTGGCTCCATAGGATTTTCATTTGTTTCTGAATTTGAAAAGAATTCTTGCTGGTAAAAAAATTGTCTCAGATTTAGACGTGATTGCTGCCACAAACGCCTATTTTGAAGAACTGGACAAAGCAGCCAACAGTGATGGCATAAAGGTTCATGAGCACCGATGTAATAATTTACTGAGCTACTTGAAGACTATGTAGAAAAATAAAAATAGTTTTTACTCCATATTTTCCTTTTTCTTACTTAGGCTGGAAACTTTTCATGCCATTCTCGTATACATTTTAGAATTCATTGTTAAAAAAAATACAATACAATCACTGTTTGCAGAGATGTGACGTCACGAAAGAGACCATGACACAGTTGAACATTTCGGCAGGAATTTAAAACTTAAAATTAAAATCGTATGTTTTTTATCAAATCCTTATTTTTGCAAATATAATGATTTCTATTGTGGTTTTTGGGTTTGACACTTATACTTTACTTCAATTTTTCACACAATCAGAATAGTATACAAGTAAAACAACAACAAAAAACAATTGTCCTCTGCTTAATCAAACCAACAATAAAGAAAAAATCTACACTTTTACAACATCAAAAACTACATACCAGAATCCGAACTAAGTTCGGCGCCCTCTTCGTGCAGCGCTATGTCCGAGCCACTCGAGCTCCCTATAGGGTTCCCGGGGGGCTGCGTGGACTTCTTTAATATACTCTTCAGAGGAGGAGACGCCCTCCTCGAGTCATCCTCGGAATCCGAGTCGACCGTACTCGATTTGTTTGACGTTCGTGAGATGGGCGACACTATGGTCGTCGTCTTCGTGGTTTCCACCACGCGCGTCGCGTTCGGTGAGATTGTTTTTTCCGTATGGATTATATCGGGAGAAGCTATGATCATGCTTTCGGTTTTCAAAACTGGGATTTTGCTTTTGGGAGTATCGTGAGCTTCTACTTCCACGATTTCAGTGGTTTTATCGTCTCTTATGACAGCTCCATCGCCCGTTAACATGGGGATTTTGCTCTTCAGGTGGTCCGGAACACCTTCCGAGGTTATTCTTGTGACTGTGGTTTTTACAATGGGGTCAGTCGTTACTGTTTTAATTATTCTAGTGGTCACAGTCTGTTCGTCGTCTTTCTCCCAATCTATGTCTTTGGAAATGTTAGCGAATTCCTTGAGAGGATCCTTAGAATGTTTTTTGATGGTTTTGACTTTGGTGCCTTTTACGATGGGTATCTTGCTTAGGAGTTCGTCGTCGGTGGGCGATTTGCACTCTGTGTTTTGGTCCGGTTCCGAGTCTTTTCGTTTTTCTGAAATTATTTTAAAATTAATATAGGTAATTTTTAAAACGATGGAAGTTAATTTTTTTTAATAATTTAGGTGTATCGTTTCTTTAAAAGTGTTAGACAATGTAATGGTTTCGATAACACTAAAATCTTGGACTTCCATTGTCTTTATTTGTTAATTGTTACACAACGTTTCGGTTAGTGATGTATCTCCAACCGTTTTCAAGTGATAATCAGTTGATTATCACTTGAAAGTTGTATGTCAATTTTAGAGTTTTTGGGACTAAAAATTATATATATATATATATATATATATATATATATATATATATATATATATATATATATATATATATATATATATATATATATATATATATATATATATATATATAAATTTAAAAAATATTATTTATATTTATAAATAATTATAAAATTAATAATATTTAATTTAGATAAATAAGAGATAATAATATTTAATGTGTGTGAGTAATAATGTACAATCTTTTTTTATTTAAAAAATAAAAGAAAATAAAAAGTTAATTTTCAATTTTATTTAATAAGAAAATAACATCCCAAAAACTACCTTTTATTGACTAATTTATTGTTTAAAAAAGATTTCTTTAACATCCTGTATAATTTACTTTAAACTAGATACTATTAAATGAGTACCAAATCTTATTAAAAATTAGAAAAAAATCATTTACAGGCTGTGCAAGAAAGCCAGATACAATTTTGTTATCACTGCAAAACAACATTTTTGAAAATCAACTGGAAATTTTTAAATTAATTTGCAAATAATTAATTTAATTGTAAAATTATTTTGAAAAGCATTTATACCAATAAAATTATTCTAAAAAAAGGTTAAAAGACAATTTTTCTGGTTTTGGGTCTAAGTTTGTCAGTAACCACACCAAACAAAAAAACTTTATTTAGCTTCCAAGCACGCATTTTAAAAAAATGACAACTTTTTAGACCCCTTGTAAATTTAATTTTTAACTGGATGTCACTAAGTAAAGGCTTTTTTAGGCATCAGCATTTATTGTTAATTAAATTTTCCGAAAAAGCCATAATAAAAGTGTTCCGTATATTGCATAATTTTTTTGGACACATCATATATTGGATACTATATTATTTATAACTTAGAACCTGCTGACGCAAAAAAACGGTAAATTTTGTCATTATATCATCTTTTGTACAAGTTTTTTGTTGTCTCTAAAAAGCTAGGTAATTTACAGCTAGTTGAACTACCTTTATATTTCTTTGTATATCCTAATAACATTCCTAGTTTTGTCAAGCGTATAAAATTAATAATTCCTTTTATGTTATAATTTTTTTTTATTTTAAACACAAATATAATAAATAATATATTTCTTCCGTTTTGGTACCAAAACAAAAATTTTGCGCTTGACAAAACTTTATATATATAAAAAAACAAGGCAACTTACCTTCTTCACTTTTACTCTTCCCTTTCTTCTTCTTGTCTTTTCCTTTCCTCGACTTGGACAATGGTATTGAACTCCTAGGACTGACAGGACTAAGTGAGTCTCCACTCTGCGACTCGGAAATACTCGAGTCCTCGCTCCTGATCTCTGACTCTATTTCTTTTTGGAGAAATGCCGAGGAATCGTCTAAAGTAGGACTCTGTTTGGTAAAGGGGTCTTCTGGGGTACCGCTGAGTTTAGTCAAAAGAGGACTGGAAGCCTCGTTTTCCAGAAATTTAAAAGCTTCTTCGCTTTTCTCTTGTATTGCGCTTATAGAGTCTTCCTTGAGGCTCTCTAGGTTATCCAGAGAGTCCTCGGTATTGGTCCGGACATCGTCAAAGATGCTGTCCACCCTTTCTTCCACCGTAAACTTAATTTCCTTACCCTTCTGCTGCAAGAACTCATCTCCATTTTCCTGAAAATCATTTACAACATCCTCTGCTTGCTTTATTACCTCTTGAATTTCGTGCTCGGCGACATCGCGCACTGAATTTTCATAGTCCAAATCATGTGAGTGATCTACAAAGGTTCCATTAGGAGTTTGTTCGTAAAATTGCACCTCTGATCGATTTTTCTTCGGGGAAACATCTACAGGTTCGTGTCCTTCAAATTGATCATCCGGAGGTTCCTGCAGGGGCATATCAAAGTCGTGATCGATCTGAATTTCTACTGCAGGTATCACGGAAGTCAATTCCTCAACAACACTTTTAACCTTCTCCACTGGTTCTTGGTGTTCTACAATGTCATTTTGTACAGTTTCCTCTAGATGGTTATCAAGAACTGCGGAGATGTTTTTAGCAGACTCTTCAATATGTTCTTTAAAAACAGCAGTAGGCTCTTCAATAGGTTCTTTAGAAACAACAGTAGACTTTTCAATAGTCTCTCTTACAACAGTAGTAGACTCTTTAATTGGTTCTTTAATATCAGCAGTGACTCCTTAATAAGTTCTTGGAAACAGCATTAGACTCTTCAATAGGTTCTTAGAATCTTTAATAGGTTCTTCAGAAACAGTAGAAGGTTTTTCAGAAACAGCAGCAGGTTCCTCATAAACAAACTCCTGATTTCTCTTAGGTGTTTTCAAACTGATATACTCCAAATCAATTTCCTTAGCAATGTGGTCTTCTTTTCTACTAGGAATAATAATGTCATCTTCAGGCAAAAAATCGTTTCTTTCCTGGTGCAAAAATGTCAAAGTATCGCTAACCTTCTTCTTTAAAATTTCGATGGGATCTACCGCGTGTGCTGAAGCGTTATTTTTTAACGGGGTCGAGGTGAAGACTTGTTCTTGGCGGACTTCGTCGTCTGGTCGAGAAATTCCTTTTGAAAATTTTTAGGATGTAACAGTATTCTTTAGGTTAGGTATTTGACAGTTGATTTTAAGAGTGGAGAGAAGAATTTGTTCAAAAAAAATTACGATTTTGATGTATATTCCCATACGCGTGGAGAAAGACTATACATGACATACAGGGTGGGTAAAAATTATTTCCTTCTGTATAATTAAATATTCATGCATAAAGGAATTAAAGTAAGATATTAAAAAAATGTCAGTAAATGATTTTAAAGAGTAAAAACTATGTTTTACTATAATAAAATAATTTTAACTCTACGCCATTACGAAAATTAACTGTCAAATACCTCCTGAAATAAAAAATCCTAAAAATTAAACCTAGCTGGGTTAAAAAACTAAATTTGGTGCTGGTTATGGTGATAGGCTAAAAAAGAAAAGAGAAAAAAAAGCCTCTTACCAGTGTGCTAGAAAGAGCGAAATGAAAATCAGAAGAGAAGAAAGCAATATTAAAATGGGCATGAAAGTGGTTAATAACATTCTGCTGCAACCAAAAAAATGATGAATTATTGGCAAAATATAGTCGGAAAGGATTATTTTACAATTATTGGATTTGTTGATAACAAAAGTGACTGCTGGTTATGGATAGTATTAGATGTACAGATTGGGAATGATCTCGAAATGTAATAGATAAAAAGTCGTTAAATTTGAGTTACGCCTTTATAGTCCAACAACATGCTTTAGAAAGTTAAAATTCCAGTATTATATGGAAAAAATCCGAAATTTGTCGATTTCGTTTTTATTTTTTTCCGACGTTATTTAAAGAGATATGGAAAAACAAAAGACACTTTCTTATGGCCACGGCAGCTCTTCAAAAGAGCGTTGAGAGATTTTCCGTACGACGTTTCGTTTTTGTTAAAACATCATCAACTTTTTTTTTTAAATACGGCTCTCAATTGTTTATTGCATTTTTTTAAAGCAGTTATAATCTCAATTACAATGATTTATAACACTTAATATTTTTCTGGTTAATAAACATATTTTCCATGAGAGAGAGGGAGTTAGACAAGGAACGCACATCATTTCTTAAAGGGGCATTCCATATTTGTTAATAAATACTAAGTGTTTTACATTTTTTTAATTGAGATAATAAGGGGTTCAAAAAAATTAAATAAAAAACCCAGGTCCGTATTTAAAAAATAAAGTTGATGATGGTTTAACGAAAACGAAACGTCGTACGGAAAATCTCTCAACGCTCTTTGTAGAGCTTAAAAAGTGGCCATAAGAAAGTGTCTTTTGTTTTTCCATATCTCTTTAAATAACGTCGGAAAAAAATAAAAACGAAATCGACAAATTTCGGTTTTTCCCGGATATCTCCGGAAGTACTCGGAATTTTACAACTTTCTAAAGTGGACATGGTTAGTTAAGCAAATACACAACTTTGCCATAATTTAACTGACTTCGTATCTCTTTCGGTTTCCGAGATCCTTATGCATGCACTCGAATCTGTGGCACCCTGTATAAAAAATATTATTTAAAATGTCAAAAAGCGAGATTGGGAGTTTAAATATAAAAAAAAATGTATAAAAAAACTATTTAGAATTAGGTTTTAACGCCTTTATACCATATTAAAAAAAAAACATTAAAATTTAAAAAATAGTAATTTTCATGACTTTTTTTGTAATTAGCTTCCAATAGTTAACAATATAACCACAAGTTCCAATTATATTCGTAAAAAAATCCTTATCCAAAAAAAATTAAAGCAAAAAATCTAAAAACCATTGTTCAATTTCCTACCTTTCTGGTGCGCAATTTCCTCGACATTTTTATTAACAAAGTCCTCTTGTTCCTTCACTTCACAAGGGCTGGGAGGAGGGGTCGCCCCGAAACTGTCAATATGGACAGCCGGTGCCGAGTGTAGCGTGTTGAGTTGTTCGGTTATTTCCTGCAGGATTTCCTCCTTGTTTCCGTTGGTCTGCGGGACGTTGTCGAGGATATCGGGGAAGGGTTCGGGTTCTTTTTGGTTTGGCAGGTTGTCGATCGGCGTATCGGTTATGTCTTTGCCGGTGGAGTGGTTTTCGTTTTGGATGTCGTCTAAAACGGAACCAAAAAAAGTTATTTATTAAAAAGTTGTTAAAGTCTAATTGTGAAGTCACAGTGTAAGTTTATTTTGCAACACTTGCTTAAGTAATAATGTTTTTGTACTAACTTTTTTGCAGGTACCGCTAAAGTTATGTTCTTAACATTGTTAACGTTCTCCACGGGTTCTTGGGGCTCCACAGTGGAAATTTGTACATTATCATTCAAATGGTTTTTATACGTTTTTAGCATATCCTTTATTATTTTTTCAGACACAGCAGTAAAATACATGCAATATGTTTTTTAAAAACAGCAGAACACTCTTAAATATGTTCTTTAGAAACAGCAGTAAACTCTTCAATGGATTCTTTAGAAACAACAGTAGAATATTCAATACGTTTTTTTTATAAACACCAGTTGACTCTTTAATAGATTTTTAAGAAACTGCAGTAGATTCCTTAATAGATTCTTTAAAAATAGCGGTAGAATCGATTATATGTTTTTTTGATAACATCACTCGACTCCTCAATAAATTCTTTAAAACCAGCAGAAGCCTCTTTAGTATGTTCTTTTTAAACAGCATGAGACTCTTTAATATGTTCTTTAAAAACAGCAGTAAACTCTTCAATGATTCTTTTAAAACAACAGTAGATTATTCAATATGTTTTTCATAAACAGAAGTAAACTCTTTAATTAATTTTTTAGAAATAGCAGTAAATTATTCAATAGATTCTTAACAAACAGCAATAAAATCGTTAATAAGTTTTTTTTATAAACAGCAGTAAACCCCTCAATTAATTCTTTAATAACAACAGAAGCCTCTTTAATATATTTTTTTAAATAGCAGAAAACTCCTTAATATTTTTTTATAAACAGCAGTAGAGTCTTTGATAAATTGTTTAAAAACAACAAAAGCCTCTTTGATATGTTCTTTTTTTCAAACAGCAGAAGACTCTTTCATATGTTCTTTAGAAACAGCAGTAAAATCTTCAATGGATTCTTCTTTAACCTGTTTTTCATAAACAGAAGTAAACTCTTTAATTAGTTCTTTAGAAACAGCAGAAAATGATTTAATAGATTCTTAAGAAACAGCAGTAAAATCGTTAATACGTTTTTTTTTAAATAAACAGCAGTAAACTCTTTAATTAATTCTTTAATAACAGCAGAAGTCTCTTCAATATGTTCTTTTTAAATAGCAGAAGACTTCTTAATATATCTTTTAGGAACAGCAGTAAACTCTTTAATGGATTCTTTATAAACAACAGTAGATTCTTCAATATGTTTTTCATAAACAGCAGTAAACTCTTTAGTAAGTTATTTAGAAGCAGCAGTAGATTCTTCGACATATTGTTTAGAAACAGCAGCGAAATCGTAAATATTTTTTTTATTAACAGAAGTAGACTCTTCAATAAATTCTTTGAAAACAGTAGAACCCCTTCAATATGTTCTTTTTAAACAGCAGCAGACTCTCCAAGAGATTCTTTAAAGACAGTCATCGACTCTTTAATATATTCTATTTAAACAGCAGTAGACTCTCCAATAGATTCTTTAAAAACGGTAGTTGATTCTTTAATAGATTCTTTTAAAACAGCGATAGACTAGATTTTTACAGTTAGTTAACGTTCGCTGAGAATGGACTGCATTTTTTTCTCGCATAACAGCTTAGTCAACGAAAAATATTACAAATAAATTTAGTTACCGAATAAAAATATCTGGAGTGTCATAACGTCGATGGTACAGAAAATCAGATGACGTCATTTTGACGTCAAAAGATAATTAATAATTTTGTACGTGTGTTTTTCGGACACCTTGTACATAAATCCATTTTAAATATATTTCAAACTTATTTATATCAACTTACCGCTTTTTTCGCTTCTTTCCAATTTTTCCTCGCTGCCGAGGAAAGATCTATCGAGGTGAGTCTCTCTTCTCAAAGAAGTATCTCTCGAGGGTCCCAATTCATCTTTAAGATAGTCAAAACCTAAAAGAACAAGTTAACCGATTATTTATTTATTATAATGATACTTAGATTATTCAAAAAAAAAGGAAATTTAATAACAATACGAAAAAAAATTTCTACCTGATTGGTCCAAGTGAATTTTAGCGAGAGCTTTCTCCATGTCGTCTGTCACCAACTCAACGTTACAAATACACTTATCCACAATATCCTGCCTACCAATTTTGTTTAGTGCACGCTCCAGCTGGTTCCCCGTGGCTTTGTTGGCCTTTTGTCTCAACCATAACCTAAACAAAATCATGGCTTGCTGAGGATGGTTTTCGGGGTACTCTTCCTTGATGAGTTCGATGTCGGATGGGGGAATGTCTAGTTCTAGAGCTAGTTTTTCCCAATCCTCGTCCAACAGATTGCAAATGTCGGATAGTCGGAAGTCTGCTCTGTGAATTGTGTTTGGTTTGCCTAAAAATATAAAGCATATGTTGCTACCAGTCATAAATGAAAATAAGTTTTATTGAAAATATAATAATATGAAATTGTTTAATAGGCATAATGACAACATTCAAAAAATTTTGTATTTATTATATGAAATAGGACGTAGAGATTATAAAAAAACATTTTTATTTTTACAATATATTAAATATTCGTAACTATAAGGTGGCCACCACGATCTCCGGATTTAACACCTCCAGTTTTTTTTTTTGAGAATGTTGGTAAATAAAAATTATAAAAAGCCACCTTAACCTTAATAAAAAACTTAAAACAAATGTCGTAATGTCTCGGAAAGTATTTTTTACTGTTCGATTTTCATTGCAATGAACGTCTAAGAATTTAATATGTGAAAAAACTTACTAATTCCTCCGTGATGGAGATAACTGTGGTCCTTATTGATAGAGAGCAAATCGCTTTGGGAATCCCTGTCGGGAAGAACATCTTTCGGCAAAATTAGGTTGAGGGTGCATAATGGGTTACTCTGGGTGTACCCGGTGCGAACAGCTTTGGGTTCGGCCATGAAGATTATTCTTCCGACCGCTTCTTCATCCTAGTAAAGCAAATTTAAAAATATATACCAAGACACCACGATACGTCACTACGGGGTCGTCTAACAAGGAGTTTCAATTTAAATAATTTTAAGTATTCTTTTAGAGTCTACGGGAAAAATGCACAAGATGACTATTTCACATTTTTTTTTAAGGAAAGCCTCAAATATAGTCACGTTCGGTCCTTGTTGGAAGACCCTGTACACAGTGAACTGAAATGGGTCCCTTGCATAAAAATTATTTTATAATATAAAATATCTCTTTCTGTGTGTATTAAATAACCATTTCTTAAATATCTCTTTGTAGAAAAAATTAGTTTCGGCCTAATTACAATTTAAAGTTCACCTCTGCCCCTATAAACTTGTAGTCAGACCAAAAAGCTGTTTGACGACACAAGGGTTGCGAGTTCCAATATTAGATTTTTTTGCTTCATTAAATGATTTTATTCAGAGCAAAAGGAGAAAATCCATTGCGTTCCTTTATTCCATTTAAAATAAATCGGTTTAATGTCAATTAAATATGCAACATAATAAATGAAAACAAGAAGAAAATTTACTCGTTTTTGCCGAGACGTTTTTTCCTGAAGTTTTTTTGATTTGCGAGTTTTGAAAAAAAATTTTTTTAATAGAAATAAAAAGGGGTTTTAGTTTTTTTTGTTTTTATTTTGTGTTGGAAAGGAAAGGCTTAAACCTTTTTGGTTTGTAAAATTATTATGGAAAAACAATTTTTGTTGAGCCTTAAGTTTTATTACCTAAAATTTTAATTAAAAAATTTCCAAATTTAAAATTAAAAAAGGATTTAACAAAAGGTTTTTTTAAAAATTTTATTTCAAAAAAAAAATTTTTACCAAATTTTTTTAAATGCCGATTTTTTAAAAATAAATAATTCAAAAATTTTTTTCTGACCTTTTTTTTAAGGTATTTTTAAAACATAAAAAAGGTTTCAAGTAATTTTGGTTAAATTTAATTATAATTAAAAAATTTTTTTTTTTAATTCAATTCGATAAAAAAACAGGGGCCAAAAAAATGAAAAAAAGGGCTTTCAAATTGAAAGTTTAAAAATTTACCCCTTTTTTTAATTAATTTTTCTTAATAACCTTTTTAATTTTAACAACCCTTTTTTTTTTTTTTTAAATACAATTAAAACGGTTTTTTATTTTTTTTTTTTTTTAAAACAACCATGTTAAAAAATTTTAAAATATTTTTTAAAGGGACCTAAAAAAAAAAAATCACATGTTTATTTAAAAAAATGCCCCGTAGAAATTTTTTCCCCCCTTTCCAAAATTATTTTTCTGAAAATGCACCGTAGGTTAAAGGTAACGTCTGCAAAATATGAAAATTTTAAGTAATAATAAATGAACTACATAAGACAGGGGGTGAGCTGGGGCCCCCCTATATATATATATATATATATATATATATATATATATATATATATATATATATATATATATATATATATATATATATATATATATATATATATATATATATATATATATATATATATATATATATATATATTATATATATATATATATATATAAAAAAAAAACTAATTTTATTAATGATCTTACCCTCCCACGGCTTTCCCATTTTTAGCCCCCCAGATGTCGTTTTCATCGCGCACCGTGCCAATATTTTTTTTTTTTCAAATAAAAAATTTAAAAAAGGGAAAATTTATCCACTGAATAAAAATCAAAAGTGTTTCAATATCCAGATTAGCTCCTTTTTGGATTTGATTTACTTCACTTTTTTTCGAGATGTAATATTGAAACTTAGCCCCGGTCGCCTCTGTCGATCTGTTATAGAATATCGTAAAAAAAAATATTTGGAAGACGCGTTATTTAAGTATAAAGAGTTATTTTTAGCGGGGGCCCAGCTAAAAAAATATACATTTTTATAGAGTTAAGTAAAAAATTTAAAAAAAAATTTTTTTATGAAATATCGACTTACATGATCTCTTAATCTCATATTAAAAGCGCATCTATTTTCTTTAAACGCTTTAAATCCAATTTTTGGGGGTTGGGGTCGTTCTTTTTGGAAACCCCGGAACCAAATTACCAGAAAACCATGTAGATATCTTTGCCTTCCAAGACCTAAAAAAAAAAAAGAGCTTTCCAATTGAATTTTTTTTTTTTTATATTTTTTTGGAAATTAAAAAAAATTTTTTTTTTAAAAAAAGTTTAACACCCTGTTTTTTGTGTACTTTTGATGACATGGCACTGTATATTAGATGATGTTACCTCGATATCCCTGCTTTTGGCAACCGGTGAAATGTTTGGGGCCCAGGCCCTTTTCTTCTTTGTCACCCGTCATACAAAAACCCCGCCCCTTGCTTCAAGTTGACAAAACCCCTTTAGCAAACACCACGAATTTTGCCATGAAAGGAAAAGAGCGGCCTAAAAAAGAAATAAATCATTTGAAAAGTAAAAAAATCAGTTTTTGTAAAAACCCCCCAAAATTTTTTTGGCGCAATTGGTTTAATTTTCTAATAAATTGATTTAATTTTTCTTACCTTTAAGGAATAAAAAAACCCTAAGAAAAAAAATTAGGTTATAATATCTTTAAAAAATACAAATATGATAAACCAAGGTTTTTCAACATATAAAATTAAAAAAAAAATTGGGTTGATGTTCTATCCTAAAATCATGGTGTAGCTCTAACATGCCCTTTTTTTAATAACTAGAACTAATATATTAACATTTAAATGTGTACTAAAAATAGTCCAATAACTAAAGCCCCCAAAAGTACCCAAAGCTGTATATAAAAACTGTACTTTTTTCATTTGTGGCGAATTTTAGGTTTTCCGGATGCTTTCGGGGAGAAAAAAAATTTTTCACGATTCCGACGTGGGTACCCGCTGAGAATGGCCCCCCCCCGTCCCAAAAATGCAAATATCTGCCAAAATATCCAATTAGAGAATTTTTTTTTAGACAAAAAAAAAAGACCACCCGAAATCCCCCCCAAAAATCCTTACCATTTTTTTTCCCAAACAAATATCTTTCCAAAAAAAGGGTGTCAAAATTCCATACCATTCCACACTGGGGAGATGTGGTAGTAGTAGTTTCTTACTAAAAGTGCAGATGGGAAAACAATTTTTTATCAAAACGCCAGAAAGATGGTGGGAAAATTTTTGGGATCATTGAAAAAATTTCCAAGGGCTCATTTAAAAAAAAATTTTAAAAAAAAACCTTTTTTTCAAAAATATCAATAAATTAATGAGATACTCTCAAATTATTGTGAAAAAAAAATTTTACCGCTTTTTTTTAAATTCTGAAAAAAACCCCAATGGACCCAAACTCATATGGAATGATAGGTACGGGGGTTTTCCCCCCTTTCCCATGAACTTTTTTAAAGATTAAAAAATACATTATTGCCCAGTAAGGGGAAAGATTTTTCCGCCCCCCTTTGAAGTGAATCCCCGAAGATAGCGGCATTCTAGCGGTAGAGCGGCAGCTGAAATGAGGGGGGGTTTTGGGTCTCGTTATCTCGAAAAATCGATTTAAAAAAAAAAAAAAAAGGACCATTTTTGTAGATTACAAGGCGAAACATTTTTTGTCTAAACAAAATTTCCAATTCGCATATTTTGGCAGATATTAGCGGGAAAAACCCTTTTTTTGGGGCCCTTTAGGTGCCATTTTCAGCCCTTTCCCCCCCGTTAATATTGATAAACTTTTTTTTTTCGAAAGCATCCCCGAAGACCTAAGAATTGCGCCACAAGGGGGGAAAATGTACCCCATTTATTTACAGCTTTGTCCCTTCATTTTTTTGGACTAATAAATATTTTGAATGATGAAATTATAAAAAATTTCCCCAAAAAAATTAATTTTATAAATTCTTTGGGAATTTATGTTCATGTTAAACTAAATTTCAAAGAACTTTTTATGCTATTAGAGTACTCTCCCCCTAAATTATAAGAAAATTTTAAAAAAATTTTTTTGTGAAAAGAGAACAGTTTGATATATTTTAAAAACTCATGAAAACCCGTCATAAAAATAATTTTAACATTATTTTTTTATCTATATGCTCCTACCGGGGGATAAAATTGGTTTGGGGCCTTTTAGCGGCATCCGCCACATTTCTCAGTCCATGAGCCAAAATCGGGCCCGGGGCACGGTGGTTGTAAACGAGACCAATTTTTTTCGAATGTCACAGGCGTTGATCCGGTCACATCTTCCCAGACGGTTTTTCTCTGACCCCATAGAAATAAAAATTTTTTAAAAACTTGCCCTTTTTGGTTATTTATTATAATTGCATTTTGTTTTTAAACAAAAGAAGCGGTTTTTTGGGAAAATATACAGGCTGGCAAAAAGAAAACGGAAGGTCCTTTTGAATACTTCACCCTTTTTTTAAAAAAACGCTCGGAATTTTTTTCCCGTTTGGAAGGGGGAAACTTTCAAACATATGCAATTACCCCAAGAGTAGAGTGTACTGTATACTTTGTTTTCTTTGGACATTTTCGAAAACCACTGAAGGGGCGGCTTATTGTAGGTATATACGTAAAGAGAATCGAGGGAAATTTTTAAACAAGGTACAACTCAAACCCTTTTTTTCATTTAAGGTTTCAGAGGTGGAAGGGGCATTGGTCGGGGTTTTGAATATGAAAAAAAATTTCCCCCCTTAAAAAAAAAGGTATGGGTAGGAGCGTTTTTTAAAAAAAATATGAAGAATACTCAAAAAGGACTCGTTTCCGTTTGCCACCCGGTATATAATTGTTGTAGCAGTTAAAATTTTTAATCTACAAACCCCAATCCCAAAAAAAAAGACCAAAGATATATTAAGTTTTTCTCATTAGAAACCCTTTTAACTTTAGATATATAATGACCTCGCGCAAAAAAACAAACGATAGTGTCTTTAACATGCTTTTTAAAAAAACAGGACCAGTTGGGGCTTAGAAATTTGTATGTCATTAATTAATTTATATTTATAAAATATATTTTTTTTATATTTAGAAAATAAATTTTTTTTTTTTCGTTTCTATACATATATATATATATAAATTATGGGGGGGAGTAATATAAACCATGAGTTAACAAAATTTAAAATTCAAAATATAAATAGAAAACATAGGGGCTGATAAAAGTAGGGTTAATTTAAACCCAGTTTTTTTTTCGCCTTAAAAAGGGGTTTAAAACTGTTAGAATTTATTAAACGCGTGCTTTTTGGCTTTACACGGTTTTATGTCAGTTCAAAAAAAACGAAGTTTCAACGCTTTCTATATATTTAAAAAGGGGTTTTCTTTGCTTGGGGATCAGTAAAGGGGGGCAATAAACGGTTTTTTTTGAGATTGGGGAAAGACTTATAAACAAAAGGGTAAAAAAAATTTATACAAATAACTTTTTAATCTTTTCCTGCTTACACTTATGTTTTCGCTGGCGAACATTTATTTACTAGAGGCAGCCTTTTTGTTTGGCAGTGCGAAAAAAAAAAGGAATTATAGGATAAACCTTTCTCCCCCGGCGCCAACCATAGTGCCGATAGATCGACGCGGAGAGACCGACAAATCAGCACGCAGAGGGGGAAAATATATTCTTTTCACCGACCAATGATCACGTTGGAGGGAGAAAAAGGTTATACCGCTATTTTTTTTTTTTTACAAATGATCTTTTCCCCGGGGAAGAGTCCCTAGTAGGTATATGCCCCAAGGGGAAATTTTTTTATGTTGTAATCAAAATTTCTGACTTTTTAGATTAATGCAATATTTTTTTTTTCAGATTTTTTTAATCCGAAATAAATAATTATAGTGTTTTTTTTTAATTATTTTGGCATAGATAAAAAAAAAAGTTAATTTTTAGATAAGCCACAAGAGTCAGGGGTTTAGTCGTATTCGCCTTTTTTTTTTTATTATTAACTACAACGCATCAGTTGTGAAGCAGTACGAAAATTTGTGGCTTTCCATAGCTGTAACATTCGGGGAAAAACTAGAGGAATTTAAGGAGCTGAAATTTTATAATATGTTTTTTTTTTGTTAAAAAACAGCACCCCAAACAAACCAGTTTTCCCGGGGGTTAAAAAAAACCGTAATCATGTTTTTTTTTTAAACCGTGTAATATATATTTTGTTTAAGGGGTCAATTGAAAGTACGGAACTGGCCGGCGACGAATTTGTAAATAAAATCGATCTGCTAGTCCGTTCTGCGCATGATTTTGGGCCCCCCAAAAGATGACTAGAGCCACGGCGCACGGACACATTTTTTTTCCCATAAAATCTCACTTTTGAACCGGCATCGATACCCTTTACCCGTCCATATTGATGAGGTCAGTGGTTTTTCTTTAATCTTTATGATAGATAGCTGACGGCGGCTTCTTTTAAACCTCAGCACTAGATACCTGGCCCCCGGTTTTTCGACGTTTAACCTTTTTTACCCCTGTATTGCCATGGTTGTCCAAGTACCAAACAAAAAGGGGATTGCATTTCACGGCAATCCTTTTAAAAATGCGGCAATTTTCCCCTAGATTTGTATTAAACATTTTTTAATCGGCATTTTTTTAAAATTTCTAACAGCCTGCAAATTGTGTATAAGGGTCATAAACAAAAAATAAAAACTCTTAAAAAACCCCACTACATTTTTTTAAAAAATTATGGCTATTTTATTTTTCCAAAAAAATATCTAAAATAAGATAATGATGTTATAAGTTATGTAATGTTTTTTTTATGCGTTGTTATGTATCAAAAAAAAAATTACAGAGAATTTCTATACATACAGGGTTCCCCCCAATAGACTACCTATTTTGATATTGAAATAAATTCTATGTGAGATAACTCACCACGTTTATGGCCTTTGGGATTTGAATCAACATATTTTTTTTGAGTAGGCACCTGTCACAAAAAAAGAAAAAATTTATTTTCGTAAAAAAACATTTTTCTAGTTAAGCATCAAACCCAAGAACACATAAT
>JAHBCN010005852.1:0-52459 GCA_019359885.1 Listronotus oregonensis | reverse complement strand
TAAACAACTTGGGAAAAACGATTATCTAATTTTTAAAAAAACATAAATCCAAATGGGCCCAATTTAAAAAAAATATTTAGATTGAATATTTGGGTTAAAGTGTATATTTATTAAACTTCTGTTTTTGAATGGAAAATAATTATTAACATCCCCGATTTTAAAGAAGGAAAATGATCAAATTTTAAATAAAATTTCCCTTTAAATTTTTCTTTTTAATGACATATTACAAAGGTCAAAGAAAAAGGGCCTTTTTTTTCAAGGTGAACATGATAGCATTTCAAAAACCGATTAATTTTTGTTAAATAAAAAAATAATATTTTTTCCAAACTGTTTTTTTAAAAAAATAACAAATCTTTAAGTTTTTACCAAATAAATACAAGATTTTTTGGGGAATTTTTTATTTTTGGAGAAAGAAAGAGAAAAGCATATTTTTTTAAACTAAAAAAAATTTTTTTGGTAATGAACCAATAATAATTATTGATTTAAATTAAATAAAGAAAAAAAATTAATGTCCTTGTCGACGACAAGGTTGATTTTTAAAAGGGTTAGTTTGGGGAAACCGGAAAAAAAAGTACAATATTTTTTATAAAACGGGTTTTTTAAAAAAACGATAATAATTCATTTTTTTGAAAAAAATTTTAATTTTAAACCCTTAAAATTTGTCTGTCCCCCCGAAAAATATTTTCTATTGGGGGAAAGGGCCCTTTCCGAAACGTTTAGTTGGGCAAATTTGATACCATTCGTCACCCTTTTATTATCATTTGTTACTTTTTTAATAAAAATTTTTTAAAGGTTTAAAGGGCCCTTTCCCTTTACTAATCGCCATGGGGCCACCCTTTAAAAACAGTTTATTAACACATGACTTAAAGATTTAAGTTTTTGATATCACTTATTTCATGGATTTTTATTTACTTATGGTATAAAACGTTTTGGTTAATTAAGGATCTTTAACCGTTACAATGAATACTAATCCTTTTTCCTTACAGCTATTTTTTTAAATAAATCGGTGCTTACGAGGAAAACCCAAACCAATTTTTCCCCAGAAAAAAGAGTGGGCCCCGGGGGTTTAGAATATCTACGCGGGGTTAGGGAATACTTTTTGGAAAGGTCGTAAAAGCCCCTTCATTTAATTTTTTTTGCCCACAGTTTATAGAGATTTTTTTGGGAATTTAAAAATTTTAAAGCTAACCCCCATACATTATATGGGTTTTTCCCGGGGTTATTTGGGCCCTGGTCTGTTGATATTTCTACCTCACGTTTCGTCTACTACTAAAACAAAAAATATCAAAGGGTGTCCGGGGGCGAAGTATTTCCTCGGGTTAAAAAAATTTCCACCTTTGAAAAAGATAGGTAAATGTCATTATTACATGCATGGTTGAAAATAATTTCATTTTCCAACTTAAAAAGTGCCCAAGAATTTTTTTAACAGTTTTCAGTTTGCTTTTTTTGGGAGTTTTTTTGAAAAAAATGCCCCAATCAGGATTACAAAAACCAATTTGTTTGTTTTTCGATTCATTTGATTTTCGAACAAAACTAAAATTTGCTTTCTTTAAAAAAAAAATGCAATTTTTTTTTTCAAAAAAAAAAGGGGAAAAAGCTAAGTTTATAAAGACTTTTTTTTTTTTGGTTCTATTACCTTCAAAGTGATTTGATGTTAAATTTAAATTAGCAAAATTCTTTTAATTTGTTGGGTTTGGGGAAAATTCGTAGGCGGAATTTTGTCACATAAATGCCATATTATTGTTTTTTAAGGATATTTGCGTCTGATGTGTAAAAAAAAAAACATTAAAGCAGATTTAAAAAAAAAACTTGTTTTCCTAGTTCTAAAATATTTTTTTGTCCTGGCTCTGTTCGGACTACGCGGATTTTTGGATTAGCGGGTTCGGATTGGGGGAACCTTTGTATATGTAAATGTTGGATATAGTATATATTTTATGTAAAAGTAACCTTCGTTAGTTGTCATAATGAAAAAAAAAATTATGATTTTTACCTCAGACCATTGTTATGATTTTTTTTTTAACCAAGAGTGCTTGGGGTTGTCTAATTGATGTTTTACTTTTCAGTGTGCTTTGTGTTTTTTAACACTAACGTTAGGCCTTTTTTAGTCTCACGATGTATAGTTCAACACATTTACAATGAAATGGTAAATCAGTTTTTGTTGGCGTTAAAGTTTTCTGGTCTGGTTTTACTGATGACGCTTTCAGTGTTTTATTAGGTTTAAATATGGTTTTTATGTTATAAGTTGAAGTAATTCGTTTAATTTTTGTAAAAATACTGAATACCTGCTATGTTTTGGTAAAATTATGGATTTTGGTTATAAAATATTCTTTGTTGTAGCAAATAGTTACAGCACATGCACAATTATATAGTGTGCAAATAATTCCTTGCACAGTTAAATTAGAGTTGTTAGAATTTCGATGTACTGTCCAGTGAGGGGTTGGTTTTCTGTATACTGATGTTAAGCTCCTTGAAGAAAAAATTACCCCATCCTTTTTGTAGAGAAATTTTTAAAGAGGAATTTAAAAAATATATATATATATATATATATATATATATATATATATATATATATATATATATATTTTATTTTATATATATATATATATATATATAATATATATATATATATATATATATATATATATATAATATATATATATATATATATATATATATATATATATATATATATATATATATATATATATTATATATATATATATATATATATATATATAAAATATATATATATATATATATATATATATATATATATATATATATATATATATATATATATATATATATATATATATATATATATATATATATATATATATATATATATATATATATATATATATATATATATATATATATATATATATATATATATATATATATATATATATATATATATATATAAAAGGTTCCCCGAAATTGCCTTTATTTGTTAAAATATCAAAAAATTTTTAAAAGATGGTTGCAGAATTGCTATGTGAAAATTTTGATACATTTGGAAAAAACCCCAAAATTTTTTTGCAAAAAATTTTTTTTTTTTAAAAATTTTTTTTTTCCATTTAAAAACAGGTTTTCAGATCGAACTAATGTTTAAAATTTTTTTTTTTTGTTTTTGTCCTTTTTTCCAAGTTTTAAAAAAATTATCTTTTTGGGAAAACCGATTGCGAAGGATCTTTTTTAAACCGTAACTCGCAATTTTTAAAATTAATTTTTTTCCCTTTAAATTTAAACGATTCAATTAAAAATTTAAAAAATAACTCCCCCTAAAAAAAAAAATTTGAAATTCCGATTACGGTATTTAAAAAAACCATGGGGCAGTAGGCCGAAAAAAACATTTTTTTAAAAATTTTTTTGAAAAAAAGGCTAACTTACTGTAAAAATAATTGTGGGGAAACCTAGTTTAGGTCTAAAAACCTGTTTAAATGGAAATGGCAAAGGTTTTAAGGTGGATGGGGTAAACGTCAAAAAAAAATTTTCCATTGTCGCATTTTCTCGGTCACTGTATATATCGAGAAATGAGGTAATCACGAAGGTGGTTTTTTTTGTCAATAGCTGGACATTTTTTTGGGCCCAGAGGCAATGTTAAATTTAGGGTCACCGAGGAGTTTATCGGGGGAAACCCCACCGAGGAGTTTATCGGGAAATTTCCCCAAAAAACCTCACGAAGGAGTTTATCTAAGAATCTCAAATGGGAATTTAGTTAGGAGCAGTTTCGGGAATAATGTTTGCAAGAATTTTTCGTCTAGGAACCGATTCAACTTCAGGCCCATCAATCAAAGTTTTCATGCATTTATGAACAAAATTTTTAACTAAGATATTTTTTTTGGGGAAAAAAGACTTGCAAACCGGGGAAAATTTTCTTGTGTTTTTGAACATTTTAATTTTGTCCCCCTACATCATCTTTGGTTAATTTGATTTTATTTTAATATTTTATTTTGTTGTCAATATAGAATTCAAATTATTTTACCCCCCGGTGCTGCCCCTAGCAAATATTTTTTAAACCTTCAGAGGAAAAAGGGTAATTGGGGAAATCAAAAAAAACAACCCCAATAACCTTGGGAAAATTCAATATGTACGATAAGGATTTCACAAGATGTCAAAAAAACAATTTTTAAAATATTTATTCATTTTTAGAAAAAGGCGTTTGTTTGATTGTATCCCCTATAAACCAAAAAAAACCCCCAAAATTTGCATGTCTTTTTTAAAAGATTTTTAAGATTAAGGTTAGTTCTATAAGTATATTATATAAACAATATTTCAAGTAAAATTATAATGTACCCAATTATATTATTACCTAATACTTTTCTAATTGGACTGAAGCAATTAAGGTTCTAACTAATTATTAATAAAAAGCCGTGATATAATCACATTTATGTTAAAACTATGAGAACTGGTAAGGAAATCGGTGAAAACAAAAATGCAATAACCTCAATAAAAATTATTGGTTTTGCATAAGAAATTTAATAACGTACCTTTGCCTTTTTGTTGGTTATAATATAAACGCAGGTTATTAATTTGTTACAAAAGAAAAAAATTTGGGAAAATTTAAATAACATTTAAACATACAAATTATATGCTTCTTTAAATAATGGTTAAAAATTGGTTTAATAATTAATTTATTAGAGAAAAAAACAATTTGGATATAATTTTTTTACAAAGAAAATTTTAAGAATTATTTTAATTTTTTAAAAATAAGGCGTTTGGAAAACTCGAAAAAAACATTGTTAAAATACCTACATTGTTTTATTTATTGGATATGGCTGTAGTATGATTGCAGATTTGGTGTTGAAGAATAAGGGGGTAAAGAAAGTCTATTTATGCGTTGATTTTATTGTGTTCCATTAGGGTATTAAAGAAAATTTTTTGAGGGCCCAAAAAAAATAACCACTTTCCCTTTAAATTTCATAAAATTTGGCTGTTTTCTGTTAGTTGCTGGGACCAGATGATCCCGGATGTTGTGTTTACCTAGGAAAAATTTGGTATTAATATACCCTATATACCCTAGGCTTATAAACAATAGTAGGATAAAAATATATAACTTTAACAAGTATTTAATAATAAGTATAAAGAGATAGCTGATCAAAAAAAGAACAGTTTACATATTAACAGTTTCATATATCAGATACTTTAACGAACTTGTACATAAACATTCATTCTTTGGCTTAGTATTATAGTTTTATTATTTTTTTAAAGTGCTTTATCAAATTTACTTGAGTCTAAATTATCTTTTTAAAATTTTAATAGTATATTTAGCTATTATTAGTAAAAAGAAAACTTAAGTAAAATCAAAATAATATGCAATAAACCATTTAAAACATTGCTGTATTTATTTTTTATACGTATTGTGCAACTATTTCCTCGAAATATTTATGTTATATATTATGTTATGTTAAATTTATTAAATTACCATAAAATAACTACATTTTATAAACTAAAAAGCCAAATAAAAAAAAAAACAAAAAAAATACGGTTGAGGTTAGAAGATTTTATGGGCAAAGTGCTTTTATGAATAATGTAGACTTTAGCCATTTTTCTCGCATTCCATCCAAGATAAAATATACATAAATAATGGAATCTCTTAAAATCTTTCGATCACTTCGAGCTGTAGCAAGTACTACTCATTTCTTGAGTTTGGATTTTACCAAGATCCAGTCTCTTGATGTTTTTCAAAATCTTTTTTGTAACGGTTACAGCAGAGAACAATATTTTTGATACCATTTAGACACGTTATTCTTTATTGCGTCCTTATTCAAGCTTCAAGATTTCTTTGTTTTTTCCGTTCAATTTTTCGGGAGCTTGTCCTTGTATTCATAACGTTAATTGGGAAGATTTATTGTCAAATTTGTTTATTAATAAAGTTCTTTTAATTAAATTAGTCCAATCGATTTAAAGAAAAATATTCTTTATAGGTTTTCTTAATACCCAAGTCATTGTTTCCTTATATTATCTGAAGTAATCATCAAAAATCTATCAGATTAATTTATATTCCCCTGATATCTATATAAATACTTATCATTTTTCATCGGTTTCCCACCAATTATTGTCCCATTCTTTTTAAAATGTGGTGATCTATGTTAAGACGGTTTTGTTGGACTTTTTTTGAAAATTAAACAGTTGGGGATATTCTTATCCAGTTCCATACCTCGTTTCATGAGTTTTTTTCCTTTAATGGTTCTGTTTTCAATACAATAAGTTTTTTTTAAGGAAAAAAATTAAAATGGGTTTGATTCCTTTTTTGGATCACGAATCCGGATCATTTTAATTTTTATACTAAAATGAACTACGATACGAATGATACTAATAAAACCAGATGATTAAAACCCAAAAAGGGCAAAATTTAGCAGGGAGCCAAAAAGCGATTTATTTTGGGGCCCATTTTGAATACTTAAATTGTTTCTTCCACCCCGCCCATGCATTTAAACCCCTACCGCACTACAAACACTCTATCATGTTTTTAAATGTGCCTGGTTTGCTGGACTCTGAAGAAGCCCAAACCGCAAAACGTTCTCGACTGATATTTTGTTTGTTTTTTTGTGTGGAAATTCTGGTTTTTTTTAATTGTTAAAAAGTGAAACTTTATTTTTTAAACGAGGTCCTGGATTTTTTTTAATTTTAAGAACCTTTTTAAAATCCCAAATCCAATGATGTTTCGCACTTATTAAAAAAATAGTTTAATGTTTTCCTAAGATCCTGCAAAAATATATTGTTAAAATCTTCCTAACATATGGTTTTCTAGAAAATCGCCATTAATATAAATTGATGATGGCAGCTCAAAACGAAACTCGGTGTATAAATCTAATAACATATCTTGTAAAACAGAAAAAATACAATGGGAAATGAAACTGTTTTGTTACGGGTGATGGACTAAAGACGAAACGTCGGTGTATAAATCTAATAACACTATCTTGTAAAACAGAAAAAGTAGCAATGGAAATGTAAAAATTATTTTGTTACATCCATTAAAAAATTTTAAAAATAAAAACGAAATCGCGAATAATCGGTTTTTTCCAAAGTAAGTATTCGAAAATTTTAAAGTTCTGGTGGCATTTTGATTAGCATCATATTGCGCAACTTTGCCCCCATTTAAATTTATCTCTTCAAGTTTTTCCCGATCCTAATGATAAGACTCAATTTGGACACCTTTTAAGATTTACCTTAATACAATGGCTAATTTTTCCCTTTGGGGTTTTTTGGATATTCAACTCTGTTGTCTGGCCCGAACTTTATATCGTCTTTTATTAAGTCAAGAATAAAAGTAAACCCTGCTTTATTCAGTCTAAAATATTTTCTAAATTTTACTTCATCCTTTCAAAATGTCAATTTATTAATGTATTTAATAACAACCTCATCCTCTTTCTGAAATATTGGATTTATTGTAATTGTAATAGTATGGTATCCCTTTTCTTCTAATAATAAATATATTGCTAGATCATCCATCACGACTCTTATCAAAATTATTCCCTTTCACTAATAATTTTGCACCGCGAGTTTGACCGCGGTCCTAAAAAACCCAAACCTGATTAAACGGCGGCCGCATGCGTTAGTCGCATTGCGTTAGTCGCATGCGACGGCCGCGTGGAAGGAACCACACCTTAACTCTTAGCTAAATTATTTTTTAGTAAATATTTTTCAAATTTGAATATGTTATTTCCGAGATCAACATGAACCCCCCCCCCTTTTAAATGGAACATTTTTTCGAACTGTATTTCAAAATTTGGGGTCTGATTTTCATAAGGGTTTTAAATGTGATTCTTGGATAACCTTAAGGGTATTATAAATGGAACATCTTTTTGTAATTTTACAGGAAGTTTTACTAGTACCGTTTAATAATTTATTTGCTTACGGAATATAAAAATGTATTAAAATTTTAAATTCATTTTTAAATGACACAAAAAAAATATTTGATTTAAATGTTGTTTATCCGGACCTAAAAAACAATATATTTTAGTTAAAGATTTTAAGAGGCAGATGTTTTATAATATTTTATCTTAATTTCCGAAAATTAATGTGATGCTGATTAAGAATCTTGGGTAAAAATTTGGAAATTTAAAATAAAATATTTAAAATGGCTGATTTTGGTATTTATAAACCAATTTTCCTCAGATTTGGGATATAAGGATTTTAGGAGGGCTAGGTCAAAACTTGAAAATTAAGAATCTTGGGTGAATATTTGGAAATTTGAAATTGCGTATTTGAAATGACGAATTTTGACATTTGTCTCAAATTATAAATATAAGGAATCGATTCCTTTTTGGAATCGCATCCTTTCAAAAAGGAATTAATTCCGGATAATTATATAACGAATCCGGATCACGCATCCTATTTTTAAAACGTAATCGATTCCAGTCTTCGGATCCTTAAAAAGAATTGATTCCTGGATTCGATTCCTACCCAGCTCTGCTTTAGACCGATTTTTACTATTTAACTTAGCTAGCAATATTTGACTTACTTTGTTTATAGATTTGGTGGTCAGCGCTGTTTTTATTGTTTGTTGGTCTTTTCTTTGTGATTGCGTTATGTTCAAAGATAACCTACATCTCTAATATAATAATAATCTCTAATAATGATATAATTTGTTGCAACTTTATTTTAGTTTACAGATAACAAAAAACTGGTATTCTAGCTTATGCACTAAAAATTGCAATACATAGTGCCATGAGCGATCCATCAACCAAATGTTTTGCACCGAAGATTTAGTGATCTGTTTTTGTAACCATTTTTTTCGCCCGCTACTAACACTATTATGTTTCTTTTTGTTTCAGTTTAAACGAAATGTTCAAGATGTTCTACTACCCCATCACAATGAATTATTTCTCCTACGATGGTTAAGAGGTGAGTCAAAACATTATTTTAAAAAGTTTAAAATCGCAAACGAAGCTTTTATTCTGTAGATTAAGAGTTAGATAAAAAGGGAATTTTTTAGATTTTTAATTTTAAGTATACCTTAATAGTTGTCTTTAGGAGTACTAATAATTAATTTATTTTATTAATGGGTATTAAAAAATGCAAATCGAGTATTAAAAACACTTACCATGTTGTTAAATAATTTTTTATTAGCTTTTTTTTGTCTTAATTTTATTATTTTTCTAGAGGAAACAATATTTAAAAAAAACATAACTATTTCTGTAACATTTTGATATTATTTTCTGTATAGAGTTTTTAATTATTTATTTTAATTTAATTTAAAGTATCTCTATTCTACCTAGTTTATTGTTTGTGAGTCTTTTGCTGTATTTTTAAGGTCAATTTTACTTTTAAAATTTTAATTTTATATATATTATTTATTAATTATTTTTTATATATATATATATATATATTTATATATATATATATATATATATTTATATATATATATAATATATATATATATAATATATATATATATATATATATATATATTATATATATATATATATATATATATATATATATATATATATATATATATATATATATATATATATATATATATATATATATATTTTTTCCCCCACGGGACGGGAACCCCAAAATTTAATAGTCAAATATTGGCCCCTAATTATTTTAGAAAAAAAAATATTAGGATTTATTGAAAACAAAAATTCCACCCAAAAAAAATTTAAAAATTTTTCAACCAACCAGTAAAATAAACCTTAAAATTCTGCAACGTAGTATCTCATTTGCACCCTGTACTCTGAAATCAATAATAAAAACACCAATCGATTTTCAGTACAATTTAGATCAGGGTTTCCCAAATTTCCGCCTTAGGGCCATACTGATTACTCCCAAATTCCGGGGCCAAAACCATTATCATTGTTGCCGGTGGTAAAAGTGAAATATCCACTGATGAAAAAAGTCCAAAAATAACAACGTTTAAAAAGGCTAAAAATCGGTTTTAAAGTCCGCAAAAGGAACCGCATTTATTTTTTCCTGTCTTATCTGTAATTTCTAGATTATCGTAATACGCCCCGGGGAAATGACACGACACTGGTGGACACAAGCGGAAATAGGTAGTACCTTCACCTAACAGGGGGGTTAATAGAAGAAAATTTTGGTTGAGAAAGTTCGGTGTTTTCCCCTTTTTCTGTTTGGGCAGTAATTGGAATAAAAAAATTAGTCCAACCAAAGCCGGTTCCTAGCCCTTTGTTAAATAAAATATTGAACCTCCTTAAAACGTTTTTGGGGGTGTTTAAGTTTAAGACATCTTTATAACAGTATTTTGATTTGAATTTTGCTTTTGTGTGTGAATTAAAAAGTATTGGAAAAAAGCAAAAATTGATAGTAATAAAAAAATTAAAGATATGGGAAATTATTTTTAAAATTGGTCCAGTAAAAGGGGGTTATGTTTGATTTGCAATGAAAGCATCCCCGTTCTCAAAGAATATAACATTAAACGTCATTATGAAACAAAACATTTTCAAAATTCCAAAAAATAAGGAAGTTTGGGGGGAAAAAAAAAATTCAAGTATGAGCGCGGATTGAAATCGCAGCAATCTTCATTTAAAAAACCCAAAAAAATGAACAAAGGCTGCAACTCGTGCCACTTTGGGCTTTGAAATTGCAAAACGGGGAAAAAACCTTCACCGTGGAGAAATCATCAAAAATGCATTTTTCAGTACCCGGGGAAAAATGTGCCCTGAAAAGGTAAATTTAAAAAACTGTCAGTATGTCAGCAAACACTTGGTGAAGGGAGAAAATATCGCTGAAAATTTTCCTTTAACTGTTCGAAAAAAAGGGGCTTTTGGGTGGTTTTTTTTGGGCCCTTTGGGATGAGTCAACGGATGTGTCAAAAAATGCTCAGGTGTTGATTTATATTCGAGGAGTAGATAAAAGTTATGAAGTGCACGAAGAACTTCTTTTGTATAGTTTTCAGGAAAAACTACTGGTACAGATATTTTTAAAGGATTGAAATGGCCATTAATAAAAGAACTTTCGATGGAAAAATTGAAATGATTACAACTGAGGGGGAAAAAAAACATGAGGGAAAAGATAAAGGGGGTTTTGCTCTTGTGTCAAAGGCTGTAAAAAGATGGTTCAAAACCATTAGTCTTACATTGTATCATTCATAAAGTCTTTGTGCGGAAAATGTTTGGATATGTCTGACGTTCTAAACCCAAAACTATCAACTGTTAATTTTATCAGTTTTTTTGGGCTGAATCACCGAAAATTTCCACAATTTATTGAAGAGTTGGGGAGAAACTGATTACCTTATCATACTCCGTACGCTGGCTTAGTTGTGGGAAAGTCCTTCAGCGTTTTTTTTAATTTTTTGCAGTGATCAAATTTTTTTTTAATGAAAAGCATCGCCCTTAAATTATACATGTCTTTACTCATTACAATTCTGTGTTTCTTTACCAACATCCAAAAAAAAAATAAGCCTAAAATGTTATGAGTTAGCGGAGTTAGCCCATGACCATATCAATGTAGATGTCATATTAATAATTATTCAACATAAAATTAAATATTCAGTAAACTAAAAATTTGCTAAAAAAATTATTTGTTCTCAAAAGGATTTTTTAAATATGCTAGCTCTCCGGGGGGCCGGACCTGTCCGCCCGGGGGGCCCCCCCGGGCCTTTTAGGCCCCGATTTAGATCATTAATTTATAATGTCATTCCCCAAAATGAACAATTTTATCGGGAATTTAAAAAAAAACCTCGCATTTCATTTTAGTTTAGAAAAAAAAAATTTTTTTTTTTAATTTAAAAATATATTTATATAATATATATATATATATATATATATATATATATATATATATATATATATATATATATTATATATATATATATTTTTTTTGGGATTGTACGTACAACAAATAATAAAATATTTTTTTATTAATACTAATTATATGGGGGAGAGTTTTTAAAAGTAATAGAAATAATCAGATTTTTATAACTAGGAAATTTTTTATATTATTTTTGGTTTTAAAAAAAAAAGAATTTTTTTTTTTAAACCCCCTTTCCCCTGGACACACCAGAAAACCCTTTTGGAAAAGGGGGTTTTTAAAAAAAAAACTTCTTTTTTTTTTTAAATTTATAAAAAAAAAAACTACTTTAAAAAAAATTTGCTACTTCTTAAAGTAAGATTGCGATAAAAACTTTTAAAAAATTTTATACCGGTGTTCAAAAATTTTAAAATTTTTAAAAGGTTCAAGAGTAAAAGCATTTATTTGAGAAGATATGGAAATAATTAAATAAGAAAAGTTTTTAAAAAAAAAAAAGATAGTTCCTAATACCTTTTTTAAAAAAATTTGGCCTACAAAATTTGTGAAAAAAAATTATTTTAATATTAATTATCTAATTCCAAATTAACAACTTATTATTGTACTAGTGGGGGTTTATAGTGAAAAAGCTTTAATGACACTACGCTTTTAAATTATTAGCCGTAGTATCATTAGTTAAAAAAGCATATTTTACAAAAAAAATTTGAAAAAAGATAAAAAAAATTAAAATTGATATTAAAATAAATTTAATCACAAATAAAAAAAGTGGCCCAGAGACCTTTTAATTTTGAACAATTTTTTTTAGTAACTTATTTTCCAAAATTTCAAAAAAAATGCACTTTACACTTGTAAAATTTTAAATTTTTTTATTTTAACCCCTAAAAATAGAAAAAATTTTTTTTCCCCCAATCTTAAAAAAAAATAAAAAATTTTTTTCAAAGTAAAGCTTTTTTTCAATTTTAAATTAAAAATAAAAATTTTTTCTCTTAAATTTTTTACATATTATATATATATATATATATATATAATATATATATAAATATATATATATAATATATTAATATATATATATAATATATATATATTTATATATATATATATATTTATATATATATATATATATATATATATATATATATATATATATATATATATAAATATATATATATATATATATATATATATATATATATATATATATATATATATATATATATATATATATATAAAATATATAGTATATGGTGCTTTAATTTTAAATAATTCATTTTTTAATTTTTATTGTCCTTTGGGAGTTTTATTTATTTAAAAATGACTTGTCACTTAATTTTTTTTTTTTTTTGGGAATTGTTTTAAGCATTTTTATTAAAAAATCTATTTCTTATTTTTTTTATTAAGGAATGTTTTCTTAGTTTGGTCTTTTAACGTGAGATTTAAAATAGTTGTTGTAATTAAATAATTTTTTTTTGTCCCTTTGCTTCAAGAAAAAGTTTTTTTTCCCAATAAAATAGCAAAAAATAATGTATATTATTTACTTAGTTACTTAGTATTACTTACTTAATCCAGACCTTATTACGCTAGACCCTTAACACTAAAGGTTTGTTTTTATTTATAAATTTTAGATAGTTAAATGAAGATTTTTTAAAAATATTGTTTCGGGTACTCGCTAAATGGTACCGCATTAGAAGTTTTTTTTAGGTAAATCTTCATGTTCTTTAGGCAAGAATATATTTTTTAAAAATTTAATTTTTATATTGTAATAAGCAAAATAAACTTAATATAAAAATAATAAATAAAGTTATGTTTTTCTAATTACAGCAAGATCTTGGAATCCTGAAGCGGCAGAAAAAATGTTAAGACAAGTAAGTAATTTGGAAAAAAAACTGACAGCTCTAATTTAAAGCCTTTAACCCTTAAAAAGTTAGAATATACTAAAAATGTTGTTTTGTAATAAATGTTAATTAAAAAATTTATTATTTATTTATTTTTTATGATTGTCCTGCATTGTGTAAAAACAATGTAGTTTGCACGGGCTAAATAACTTTAAAGTCTGCATAAAAAAGCCTGGGTCTTAATAACTATATTTGTTAGTCATTGTTAAATTGGTAGTACAAACATTTTAGCTTTAAGGGTAAAATAATTTCAACAGTTTGCAGTTTTTTTTTATCTTGGGATAGTCCAAGTAGACTTAAGGCCTAAGTATTAACCTATCGAGGGTGTCTTAAGAGTCGTTAGAGATAGTTTATTAATACGAACTTAAATATTTGGAGATTCGGGGAAGAAGACAATACTTCTGCAGGCAGTAGGTTCCACAGTCTGGACACTGTAGGGATGAAGGGACAAATAAAGTGAGCCTCTTAAGTTATACCGTAAAGGAATGCATAAGGGTGGCACTACGTGTAGCTCTGTTGGGAGCTGCCAGAGAAGGAATTATACTGTGCAATTACTCGGAGCAGAAGCTGTAAAAATACCTATAAAAGATCAACAGATCTCGTAAGATCATTCATAAGACAAACGGAATTAAAAATGCTAGAAGTTTTGGGAGATGAAAATTCCCCAGACATAAGACCAAAATTCTAAAGATGGTCTTATTTGGGATACATACAGATTAGAAAGGGAGAAATACTTAATGGCTCGAAAAAGAAATTTTTATGCCAGTTAAGGTTATTCTAGAAAGTAGCGCCAACAGGATTGAATCATCTTTGTTTTGTAGAACTTGACCGCTCATAAGTAAAGGATGAGTACTGGGACACTCACGAGAGCGCACATGATTGTGTTTTAGAGGCATTAAAATGAACAATAATTTTTACGCTAGTCCAGTTTAAGTTTAAGGTCTTGCAGGAGATTTCTGCATTACCCTGCACTTGTTTTTCAATGGAGGGTACTATCGTCAATAAATCTATAAATGTGATAGAAGAGAGAAGATCACTGATGTAAAGAACAAACAGAGTTGGTGCCAGAACTAGGCCTTCTGGCACTCCAACAATAATTTGCTTAAAGTTCTCATTATCGTTGATCATTTACAATAATTGATATATGTCGATTAGAAAGGAAAATGGGGAGCCAAGTACAAAACTTAGGTGGGAGACTCTACGAAGGAAGTTAATTAAGGAGCACATCATGTCAGACCTGGTCAAAAGCTAAAGATATGTCAAGAGCAACGAACTGGGATTTACCAAGTTACTCAAGGTAATTGTTTAAGTTGTGCGAGACAAAGAAATGATGATCTGCTGTGGATTTTTGTGACGGAAGAGATTTTTGGATCTTTTCTTAGGGATAGGTTGCACACGTGTTAAGATGGGTGCAAGTTCGGGAGCACACTTTATTACCACTATTGCTGGTATGCCATCCTGCCCAAACAATTTTAGGCATTAGAAGAAAAAAGAAATTTAAGTTAGAGAGATATTAAAACGTTAATATTACCTTTTACCATGTACAATACGGCCTTATTTCAAAACTACTTAATACTGAATAATTTTTAAATAGATGCTAAAAGCAGCTTGACCTGCTAATGTAATTAAAATTTACAACACAAAAACAGTATTTTATTCGGAAAAATACATAAAAATCCTAAATTATTTAAAATTATTTTATGAAAATAAGGTTGCTTAATGAGCAAAACATCACAAAAATTATTATACAAAAGTAATTTAAATATTAAAAAGTAAAAGCATAAAAAAGTACTTTGGTCAAGTTCCTCATTAACATTTTTTTTGTTTTTTTTTGCTTATAACAGTTCCTTCATTTCATCCATTCATCCCATGTCACACATCTATAAGAATATTGCTGCGAACAGACATAAAAATCAGCTCGATTTGCTCATCATGAAGATTTTAATAAAAACTTGGACTTTACAACCAGGCATAATTTTTTTGCTTATAACAGTTCCTTTATTTCATCCATTCATCCCATGTCACACGTTCTATAAGCAGATGCTGCGAGACCACGTGACATAAAAATCGGCTCGATTTGCTCTCATGGAAGATTTTAATAAAAACTTGGACTTTACAACCAGGTATAATTTTGAGCTGGAGTTTGTAACGTAAATTTTAATTAAGTTTATTTTAAACGGTTTTATACAACAGTTGTTTGCGGTTGCTTTCGAGGGAAGATCTCATAAATAGTTTTTAATATAAGAATTTTCCAAAAATTAGTTAAAGGTTATTTTTATGTCAAATGCTTTTTATACTTATTCTAGGAAATATCAGACAAGGTTTATTGACGAATTTTATTTTCAAAGCATAAACTTGCTCTGTACTACGAAACTGTTTAATAATAATTAAGCTGTATTTAATAATTTTAATTAAACTCATACATAATTAATTTTACTTAGTCAATGAAATGGAGACTTCAATGGGAAGTAGACACAGCATTAAAAGATTGGATTCCACCTGAAGCAATTCAAAAATATTATCCAAGTGGTACTTGTGGAGTGGATAAAGATGGTGCACCAGGTAAGATTTTTTTATAAAAATGTGTTAAATAAAATAATTTTTTTTCACGGCCAATATTTTGGTTTTATTAACATAGTTTTTTATAATTTTAAATCTAAATTAGAAACTAAAGTATTTTTAACAGGACGATTAGACTTCTTATTAGTTCTTATATCTATATTATTTACTCACAATATTGAAAAATAATCAAAAATAAGATGCTCTTTATGTCATTTTTTTGCCCGTTTCAAAGGTATGATGCGAAAGATTTTTTTTCAGCTTTTAATCGTCTTTTTCAATATTATTTTAAAAAGAGTTTAAAGAATACTGAGAATTGGCTCATACGTAAACCAGATTTACAGATGTTTAAATTAGTGGAGGACAGTATGACACTGACGAGAATTATAAAAGTAGATTTTTTTTTATGTTAGAGTAACATAATTTCTGTACTATCTTTTATACGTATATAGTCCATTAACTGAAGATCTGAATGTACCCAAAGCTGTAAATAAATCTGTACAGTTTTCATTTGTGGCGAAATTCTTAGGTCTTTGCGTATGCTTTCGAGCAAGAAAAAGTTTATCACATTTCCGACGTGTAAACCCGCTGAAAACGGCCCCCCAAAGTCCCGCAAATATCTGCCAAAATATGCGAATTAGAGAATATTTGTTCAGGCAGAAAATGAAGATCACCTCGAAATTTCGCAACACCAATATTTTTCGCAAAAATGGCCGTCGAAAAATCCATAACATTCCACACTGGATAGATGTGGTAGTAGGCTAAAAAATGCAGATGGGCAAAACAATTTTTTATCAAAACGCAAGAAATATGGTGAAGAAATTTTTTTTGGATCATTGAACACTTGCTAAGGTCTCATTATAAAAAAGAATTGTTAATAACAAACCATTTCTTCAAAACATATCAATAAATTAATGAGATACTCTCAAAATATTGTGAAAAGAAAACTTTGACCGCTTTTTTTAATATTCTAGAAAAATCAGAATGGACTTAAACTCATATGTAATGTTAGGTACGGGTTTTCCCATTCCGATGAACTTTGAATGATTAAAAAAGGTACATTATTGCCCAAGTAATGGAACAATTCGTTCGCCCGCTCATAAGTGAATCCATGAAGATAACGGCATTCTAGCGGTAGAGCGGCAGCTGAAATGAGGGGACTTTTGGGTCCCGTTATCTCGAAAACTATCGATTTTTCGAAAAAAAAACTATAGGAACCATTTTTGTAGATTACTAGGCGATCTTTATTTTTTGTCAAAACAAAAATTCTTCAATTCGCATATTTTGGCAGATATTAGCGAGAAATCCATTTTTCAGGCCTTAAGGGACCATGTTCAGCCCTTTCCCACCTGTTAATGTCAATAAACTTTTTTTCGCTCGAAAGCATCTCGGAAGACCTAAGAATTGTGCCACAAGGGAAAACTGTACAGATTTATTTACAGCTTTGCCCCTTCATTTACTGGACTAATAGTTTGTTGTACCATTTTGCATAATAAACATATGATACAATTATTTATAATATTTTGTTTTTTCCTAATGCCTAATATTGGCCTATTTGCCGAATTCAAGGAGTTAACGAAAAATGGATATGTTATAGCTAACCCTGCACCTTTTTTATAAACTTTACATTATGTGTTTTTAAAACTTTTAGTTATCATAGTACCCTTTGCTGGCCTGGATATCGTCGGCATGTTACATTCAGTCACAAGGCAAGATCTTATTCGAGCAACAATTCAAATTATAGAGAAAAATCTTAAAATGGCCGCCGAAACAGATGCAAATAATGTGGTAGTTATATTTGATATGGACGGATTTAACTTACGACAATACGCTTTTAGACCAGGTTAGTTTTAAGAGTCACTTTAAAAGTCTTTATTTCTGTGATCTAGACTTAAAATCTAGTCGAGAAGTGTGTTTCCTGCGAAAAATACTTAGAAGGCTTCGAAAAATATGAGGGATAGCTCATTCGACGCGGAATGCAAATCTGAGAAAGGCGTTTTAAGGATTTTTTCTGCCAATAAAATTGCAAATGTTACTAACAAAAAAAAGAAGTAATTTCGATTTTTGATTTTAACTCAAAAACCATGAGAGATAACGAAAATTGCAAAAAAGATCCTTAAAGAGGTTAAAATTTCCCAAAATAAAAGTCCCAATTCCCGAAACTCTATCTCCATTATTTATAATTTTAAATTAACGCTGAAAATGGGCCTCCACCCGATATTTTTGGTTGCGCGCTAAAAGTAAAACCGAGTACGTCACACTAAATAATTCTTTTTTAGGTATTAAATATTAATTTAAAAAAAAATAGAAAATTATGGTGTATTCAAAACACTTCAAAGAATTTATTCCCGTTCAAAATGTAACTTAAAGTTAATTTTTCTACAAGTTAGACTTGGACAATTGTTAATTAACAAAATTGTTACGAATTTCTTTTTATATACATACTTAACAAGAGCACCACATACAAGTTAAAAAAAAATCCTTTGTTTATAATAATTTTAAAATTTTAACAAAAAATAAAAAATCAGAGTAATATTGTCAAAGTTATAAAACTATTATAAACAAAGGATTAAAATGTATTAAACTTTTATGACGTGATCTTGATAAGTATGTATATAAGAAGAGCTTCTCGAAGCGAAAAATTTTACCACAATTGTTTAAACATTTTTTTAATGTACAGGGTGTACAACTAAGAAAGGAGGCCGGCTGTATCTCAGAAAATATTTATCGCACAGCGTTGGGGAAAAATATTGTTAGTAAAAGTGATCAAGAGAAATAGCTGCAAATTCTTTTCAAGTTTCTGAAATGTCCGCTAGGGGCCATAACTGCAATCTTGAATCTAAAAAAGTGATGTTTTTGTGAATTTTGCTATATTAACCTAACAAAAAAATACCTGATCTTTAAAGTCGAGAATAATCTGAACCTTTTTTGTTTGAAAATTTTTGCTATATCTCTAAAAATAAAGTAGTGGGGGTATTCAAAGGTTTCCGTCAAACACACCCTGTATCTTCGAAACGGCTGAGCCGATTTTAACAAACTTGGGCTAGTTGAAAAGAGCTATTCTTGGGCCAAGGGTGATAAACTTAACAAGGAGTGCTCGATCCGATTTAAGCCCATATACGCCAATTTAAATGTCAATTCGGTATTTGTGACGTAATCCGTTTGCCTGTTTGTTTTGTTTACAAGTAGTATAAAGTCTTAATTTTTTAAAATATTATACATTACAGTTCTAATAGTAAGTGCATATCCAAAATAGTTTTTAAAAATTGAATATTTAACAAAAATTAATAAAATAAATCTAGCTTCTGGGCAAAATGGGCAAACGGGTGACGTCCAAACATAACCTATATCTGCGGATAAATAGTAAAAACCGAGCACTCCTTATTAAGTTTACCAATTTATTTTGGTTATAAATCTTAAAAGTTTTTTAAAGTTTACACGTCGCCGTAGAGGGCTTTTTTCGACATTCCGACAGAAATGGAAAAAAATAAATTCATTGGTATAATTTTTTCTTTATTAAAAAGTAGCTAAATAATGCATAAACAAGCTCGCGAAAACCACATCTCGATATCTTGTTTATTACCTAATATTTAGACCAAAGAAAATTTTATATGTCAATATTCTCAAAAACTATAAAAGCTACAAGAAATATTACAGGACATAAATTATGTATTTTTATAAAACTTTAATTTAGGTTATGAAATCTTTTCGTCTAAATGCAATACTTTACGAGTTATAATCAAAAAATTGAATTTTCAGGATTTTTTAAATGTATACCCCTAGAATTCGCTTTTTGGATTATAACTCGTAAAGTACTGCATATAAATAAAAAGATTATTTAACCTAAATTAGAGGATTTGTAATAATACACACACATGCACAGATATTAACGTATAAAATTTTCTTTGGTCTAAATATTAGGTAAGGAACAAGATATCGAGATGCGGTTTTCGCGAGCTTGTTTAGGCATTATTTAGCTACTTTTTCGTAAAGAAAAAATATAACAATGACTTTAATTTTTTGAGAAAATTACCCATTTCTGTCGGAATGTCGAAAAAAGCCCTTTAGCGGCGACGTGTGAAACCATCAAAACTTTAAATATTTTAAGATTTATAGCCCAAGAATAGCTCTTTTCAACTAGCCCAAGTTTGTTAAAATCGGCTCAGCCGTTTCGAAGATACACGGTGTGTTTGACGGAAACCTTTGAATACCCCTCAACACTTAATTTTTAGAGATATAACAAAAATTGTCAAACAAAAAAGGTTCAGATTATTCTCGACTCTTAAGATTAGGTATTTTTTGTTAGGTTAATATAGCAAAATTCACAAAAACATCACTTTTTTAGATTCAAGATTGCAGTTACGCCCCCTAGCGGCCATTTCAGAAACTTGAAAATAATTTCCAGCTATTTCTCTTGACCACATTTACCAAAAATTTTTTCCTACGAGCGTGCGGAAAAATCCACTTTTCCGCACGCATTTGAGTGCGCAAAGTTGCACTTTTCCGCACGGCATGCGGAAAAGTGAACTTTTCTGCACGCCGTGCGGAAAAGTAAAACTACTCTAAAATCTTACAGGTAAGCAAGATTTATATGTATTTTAGTAATTGTAGGCTATTTCATGCAATAACGTAAGCCATTTCAAGTTTTAGTTTATTCTCTTTTTTGTTCGTAACTTCGTAATTTTCAATCATTTCATTTTTTTTAATTACCCTGTATAATAATAATAAATGATTATGACAAGTCAAGCAACAATATGTAATCTTGGTGATTTTAACACATGCCAGATTTTTTCTTCGTTTCCATATGAACAAGCAATTGCACAAATGAATTTCAATACAAACAAGCATTTTTAATGAAAAGGCGTCATAGTATCTTTTTTTTTTAATTAAATAAAAATCCGACAAAAATAATTGTTTAAAATGAGTAGATCCGATGAGGAGCTACCAGATTCTATCCTGGATGCAGCAAATACCGTAAGTTTGAATTTATTACCAGCAAAATCTCGTGAAAAATATGAGAATCAATATAGTCATTTCGAAAACTGGTGCTCCAGCAAGGGGACAAAAAGTATTAATGAAGAAGTGTTCTTGGCCTATTTTGCGGATTTGCAAAAAACATATAAACCTAATACTTTATGGAGTAAGTACTCTATGTTAAAATGTGTCCTCAAAGTGAAAAGGAACCTTGATTTAAGTTTATATTTCAAGCTAACATCACTACTTAAACACCAAAACGTGGGATACCGGCCAAAAAAATCAAAAACTTTCAGCAAAGAAGAAGTTTCAAGATTCATGAAAGAAGCACCCGATAATATTTACCTTCTAATAAAAGTTGCTACCATTTTTGGATTAGCCGGTGATTGTAGGAGAGATGAACTTACAAAAATAATGATTGATGACATACACGATAATGAAAAATTGATAGTGGTGAAAATTCCTGACAGTAAAAATAACACTTCCAGAATCTTTGTAGTGTCCGATGAAACAAATAACGGACTTTATCTGCAATTGTACCGTAAATATGCAAATTTGCGAAAACCACATACCCCACACAGACGTTTTTTGTCCAGTATTAACAAGGAGCATGCAGTACGCAATGTGTGGGAATAAATTCAATATTTAAAATGCCTTCAGAAATTGCTGCATACCTAAAATTAAAAAATCCAGGAGAGTACACTGGACATAGTTTTCGTCGATCCTCTGCGACTATGTTAGAGGATTCTGGAGAAGGAATTACCAATGTCAAGCGACTTGGGGGCTGGAAATCAACGGCTGTAGCTGAGAGCTACATTGATGAATCCACAAATCAGAAAAGGATATGTCAATAATAACCATGAACAACTCCCCTGAGCTAAGTCAACCTTTATCAAGCCGTACAATAAGCGCTTCCATAAGCCATCCGCTAAATGAAATTACAGGTTCTGCAATTAATTTATAATATGCTATTAACTGTTTTTTTTTTATTGTAAATGTTATCAACAAATAATTCCCATTTATAAATATGTTGTAGTAGTTCTTTCAGATTAAACATAATTTAAAAAATAATCATTGCTTTAATATTGGTATTATCTGACGCTCGTAGGAAAAATTTTGTTCCTAACGCTTGCGCAAAGTGACTTTTCCGCACTTGACTGCTTGCCCGAACTCCGCTAGTATCACTTTGCGCACTTGTTAGGAAAATAACTATTCCCCAACGACGTGCGATAAATATTTTCTGAGATACAGCCGGCCTCCTTTCTTAGTTGTACACCCTGTACCTACAATGAAGCCGAAATTTCAAAACAATTTTGTTTGTCCAACTTGTTGAAAAATTAATTTTAAGTTAAATTTTAAACGGGAATAAATTCTTTAAAGTGTTTTAAATACACCATCATTTTTAAAAATATTTCAATTAATATAAATTAATATCCTAAAAATAAACCAAACCAACCAAAAACGTCGCGCGGAGGCCCATTTTCAGCGTTAATTTAAAATTATAAATTATGGGGATAGAGTTTCAGGAGCAGGGAATTTTTTTTGGGAAATTTCCTCCTCTTCAAAGATCTTTTTTGCAATTTTCGCTATCCTCTATGGTTTTTGAGTTATCACCAAAAATCAAAATGGCTTCTTTTTTTTGTTTTGTGTTAATAACAATCGCAATTTTTATTAGTAGAAAAAATCCTCAAAACGCCTTTCTCAGAATTGCATTCCGCGTCGAATAAGCTATCGCTCATACTTTTCTAAGCTTTCTAACTATTTTTTGCAGGAAACACACTTCTCGACTAGACTATTAAAATTTTTAAAAAGCCAGGTTGTTAGCTTTTTATTACTAACCCAACATAATTGGGTAATAATGTTTGTTCCTAGTATAAAAAGATATGAAGGAACAAAAATGTATACATATTTTATATCCACTCATAAAAATTGAATATTTTAAGTAAACATTTTGTGTTTTAGCTGCTGAATTCGTAATTTCGCTTATTCAGATGTACGAGGCTAATTATCCTGAAATACTTAAAGCTTGCTTTATTATTAACGGTAAGTAAAAAGTAAATATCCAGAAGGAAAATTACAAGAAAAATTAATTTTAATTAAACAGTTGTTCTCTGTGTACCTGTTTGTTAAAACTATAAGTTTGGGGTCACATTAAGCACATAATCATTAAACTATACACTTTACAATGTAGAACAATATGTGCATAATAAACAAGTGTTAAACTAATTTTGTCGTTTAAAGTTAATAATTAAATAACATGGTTTTAAAAATATAAAGTGTATCTTATTTTGCTTTCTGCCCAGAATAATATACATTTTTTATTAATTTAAAAATACATACCGGGTGGTGCATCGCCAGACTGGCCATAGGAAATCCCATTTAAATTTTAAGACATTGAAATATTGGCTCCCCTATTGAATTTACAATAAAATTGTATTAGACTATTTTGAAGACGTTGATAAGATTAGCTCGCATTCTAAATTTCTTTTTTTCTTCTGATAAGGCAATTAAATGTTATTAAAGAAAAACTATTTGTAAAATCGTTGCATACCTGCTACATACCTTAATGAATCCACAAGTAATAAATAAAATGCCTTGACAACTTTTTAATTGACGTTTTACTTTGTATTAGTTATTTCAAAATGTTTTACAGTATTGAAGAGAAAATAACAATGATTAAATTGTATTGCATGGAAAAAAGTTATCGAAGAGTATCCGACATGTTCTCTACGTTTTTTCCTGACAGAGACATTTCAAGTAAGACAAAACTTCAAAATATCGTTCATAAGTTTGAGACAAAAGGTACTGTTATTAATAAATGCAACTACTTAGAGCGAAATAATAATGTACTCGATGGAAGAGCTCAAGAAAATAATGCCGATTTAGATGTTTTACTTGTAGAAGAAAATAAAGGAATTAGCACCAGGCTTCTTGGCAAATTTGTAGGAAAGGATTACAGCACAGTACTACGCAAATTAAAGAAATATAAATATCATCCCTAAAAATATCAAAGACATCAGGAATTAAGGGAAGGCGATGAGATCCGAAGAGAAGATTTTGGTTTTGAAGTTATGGAAATGGCGAATAACGATAGGGACTTCTTACGCAATATTTGTTTTAGTGACGAATGCACCTTCACATTAAACAATGAACCAAACGTTCAAATTATCAGATACTGGACCAAAGAAAATAAACACAGATTTGTATTTACAAGGACTCAATATCCTCAAAAGGTAAACGTTTGGGTGGGTATATTTGGACATCGGATTATTGGACCTTTTTTCTTGAATCACAATTTGGGAACAGAAACTTTTTTAGAACTATTACAAAATCAAGTGGGGCCGGCATTGGGAGAAGTTGCACCTGACAATCAAGACATTTGGTTTCAAATGGATGGTTGTCCTGCACACAATTCACGAGAAGTAAGGGAATATGTTCAAAATGTTTTCAATGGACTCACTATAGGACCAAATTACACCATAAATTGGCCAGCTAGGTCTCCTGATCTTTCGCCAAACGACTTCTTCCTTTGGGGTCATATCAAAAATGTTATTTATATAAATTTGAGTTATCAAAATTTAGAAGAATTAATAGTTTTAATTTGAGCGGCGTGGGATCGACTATCGGCATTTCAACTTCATAATGTAAGAACTGAATTTTATAACCGTTTAGGATATTGCTTAGCAGTAAACGAAGGTCTGTTTGAGCATCTAATTAAAAAACATTAGCTTTTAGTTTCAATGTGTTGCTGTTAAAACGTATTTTAGACAGTTTTTAAGTGTTTTTTTCACCTTCCTATAAATTGTTCAGAAGAATTAATGTTTTAATTTGACGGCGTGGGATCGACTATGATTTTCAACTTCATAATGTAAGAACTGAATTTTATAACCGTTTAGGGGATATTGCTTAGCAGTAAAAAAGGTCTGTTTGAGCATCTAATTAAAACAAAGCAAAATTTTTTGTTTCAATGTGTTGTGTTAAAACGTATTTTTAGACAGTTTTTAAGTGTTTTTTTCACCTTCCTATAAAATTGTTCAATTATGTAAAAATCTTATTATGTAGTTCAATGTAATTACTTGTGTTTATTAAATGATTACCACCATTTTTCTCTTCAATACTGTAAAACATGTTGAAATAACTAATACAAAGTAAAACGTGAATTAAAAAGTTAACAAGACATTTTATTTATTACTGGTGGATTTATTAAGGTATGTAGCAGGTATGCAACGATTTTACAAATAGTTTTTCTTAAATAACTTTGAGCTAATCTTATCAACGTCTTCAAAATAGTCTAATACAATTTTGTTGTAAATTCAATAGGGGAGCCAATATTTCAATGTATCAAAATTTACATGGGATATCCTATGGCCAGTCTGGCGATGCACCACCCGGTATACTGTGTTCAAAAAGTCCAGGACCCCCTTAATATTTCGAAAACGCCGACTCTGATCAAAACATATTTTAGATAAAAGTTGTAGATATTTGTTATATTTGCCATAAAAAAATATTGCAATTATACAGGGTGCTTCACAAACACGGAATAAGCCGATGTTGTGTTTTTTTTTTAATGAAATAATATTATTTTTAATTTACTTTTTGGAACTACGCAAAATATTAGCCCTAGTTCCTGTTTCATGTCCTTTACCTAAATTAATCAGTTAAAAAGATATGAGGTAACTTTTATTAAGATTTTTAAATTTTGCTCCCAGATTATTTATTATTTCACCTTTTGCCTGTAAGACACTACCAACATTTACATGAAAGTTATTTTTGACACTGCCAAATGAAGTACATAACTTTATTACTTGAGTTTAATATTTATTTTAAAATATGTTCTTTACTGAAAGAGAACGCATTACCCTTTTGATGATCAGAGGATTCAGAGATCACTAACGATCCTTTAATGAAACAAAACATCTTTTTAATGATACGTTTCCGGACCGCCCTCCTATTTCCAAATCTACAGTGACCAGGACTATTCAAAGGTTTAACCAAACTGGTATTTGTATAGATCTCCAACGCTCCGGAAGGCCAGGAACGATTAGTAATGAAGAAAAAAGTTTGAAAATTGTGCAGCATTTTGTAAAAGAACCAAATCTGTTATTACAAAAAGTGGCCTCTCAATCCGATGTTGGTTTTATATCTGTGAGGAATGTCCTTATATCAATTTTATCCCTATAAAATTACATCAGTGCAAGAACTATTTAAGGATAATTTTTTCATCGCCGAATTGAATTTTGTGAAGTTATGTTGGAAAAATGGCAACGAAATAGGAATTTTTTCAATAATATTATTTTTTTTACGAATCAACTTTCATGCTTAACGGCACAGTTAACAGACATAATTGTCGATACTGGGCAGATGAGAATCCTCACTGGGTGAGAGAATCGCACACCCAATATCCTGAGAAAGTCAACGTTTGGGCAGGTATGATTCAAAACCAAATAATAGGCCCATTTTTTGTTAAGGGAAATTTAAATTCAGAGCAATATTTGCACATGTTAGAAGAACAATTATTACCTAAAATAATAATTAGAGGCCATAATTTACAATCAACATGGTTTCAGCAAGATGGAGCCGCTGCACATTTCAGTATAAACGTAAGGAGATTTTTAGATGCTACTTTTCCCAAAAGGTGGATCGGCAAAAGAGGTAAAATAGAATGGCCAGCGAGGTCCCCCAACCTTACGCCCTTGGACTATTTCTATGCTCCAAAATGTTATTAATAAATTTTATTACCACTTGGGGCATTGTCAAGTTGTTCAGAGTTTTTTTCGTAATTACTGTACTTATTATTTTAACAAAAGTTACCTTAATTTTTTTAACTGATTGATTTGGGTGTAGGACATGAAACAGGAACTAGGGCTAAAATTTTGCGTAGATTTAGAAAGTAAATTGAAAATAATGCTATTTCATTAAAAAAACCTCGGCTTATTTCGTGTTTGTAAAACACCCGGTATACTTGCAACATTTTTTTAAGGCAAATATAACAAAGATCTACAACTTCTATCTGAAATATTTTTTAATTAGAGGCGGCGTTTTCAAGATATTACGGGATATTACTAGGTCAGTAAGTGCATCCTTATAAATGGCATTTGAAGTCTAGTATTGCGGCTATAATAAAAAAAAACCCTGTATATTTCGTACAAACTTCCTTTTGCTTAATTAAAAAAAATGCCAACATAAGAATGTTAGGAATTTAGTACTTATTTTATTTACAAACTTAAGTTACTCCCAGGAAATTAATTTTTAAAAACAACTAGTAGACTTATAAAAATTATAAAAATTAAATCGAAATAAATAACTAATATTTATTTTAGCTCCCAGGGTATTTGCCATTGCTTTTAATGTAGTTAAGCGATTCCTTAATGAATATACACTAGGAAAAATTCAGATATTCAAAAAAGATCCAAAAAAATGGAAAGCTGTTATAACTGAAAACATAACTGGAGATAATTTACCAAAATATTTTGGAGGTAACCTGGTGGATGCTGATGGTAACCCTAAATATGCCACAAAAGTAAGTACTTAAATAAATAAATAACTATATTTTCTTATATTTGTTTTTTTTAGATTAACCAAGGTGGAAAAGTACCAAAATCGTTTTATACCAAAAAATTGCAAATTGACGAAAACGCGCCAGATGGTAGAGAATTTGTAACAGCTGTGATTAAAAAGGGTGATAAAATAACTTTAGACTTTATTGTTGCTGAAGAAGGTTGCTTTTTAAGGTAAATATGTTCCACTAATTTTAACTGATTTAAACTAAATTGGTTTTATAGAAATACTAACTAACGTCATAAATGTTAAAAAGCTTCTTACATATATTAGAATTTCTACTTTAAATTTATATTAGGTACATTTATTTTAATTTCTATTTAAAATTTAAATCGTTTTAATGCTTCCCATATCTTAAAAACGGTGGTCGATTTGTCACTGTAACATTGGTGGTTTTTTACCTTTTTAAAAAGTTTTTTCAAAAATAATTATGTATATTTTTCACCAAACCCAAAAAATATTTCCCCTCAGCTAGAAATATATTTTTAAAGGTGTCATTTGTTTTTATATCATATTAATAATTTTTTAAAAAATATTTTAAAAAATAATTTAAAATATTAATAAAAAAATTTTAAAATTTTTTTAAAATTTAAAAACTTTTTTTGGGGATTAGGGGAAAAATTTTAAATAAATTATCATCTAAAAGGCTTTAAAATTGGGGGATCAAAAACCACTTGTGGGTGAAATTTTTTAAAAATATTTTAAAAAGAATGATAAGAAATGATTTTTAGCAAAAATTCCTTACATATGAATAAATGATTTTTAAGATTGATTACAACATTTGTGTGCTGATGACAAAAAGGACCACCTGTCAATAATTGTTCCCGACTGGCGACCATATCTGCTCTAGGACCAGACCCCGAGATAATCGTAAGGAGCTATTAATCCAGGAAACGAACCATTTTGCCTCGCAATTTTTTCAAAATGCTTAGAATGACTTGTTTTGAGAGTAGGTAGGGAATAGTCTAAGGATCACAATCTATATCATGCTGAAGAGCGCCTTTACCTGGGGGATTCCAAACCATCTGTGGTAAATTTTAAAAATATTTTAACCAAGATATCGATAGAGAAATGATTTCTTAAGCAAAAAATTCTATATGCATATGCAAATATTTTTAAAGTATTGATTACACATCAATTCAAATTGTTGCTGGATGCACGAAGAAAGCGCCTTTAATTGGGGGCTGATTGGCTAAACCATCTCGTGGGTGGAAATTTTTAAAAATATTTTAACCACAGATATCGATAGAGAAATGATTTCTTAGCAAAAAATTCTATATGCATATGCAATAAATGATTCTTTAAAGTATTGATTACACATCATTTGTGTGCTGATGACAAAAAGGACCACCTGTCAATAATTGTTCCCGACTGGCGACCATATCTGCTCTAGGACCAGACCCCGCGATAATCGTAAGCAGCTATTAATGCAGGAAACGAACCATTTTGCCTCGCAATTTTTTCAAAATGCATAAAATGACTTGTTTTGAGAGTAGGTAGGGAATAGTCTAAGGATCACAATCTATATCATGCCGAAGGGCGCCTTTACCTGGGGGGTGATTGCCAAACCATCTCGTGGGTGGAAATTTTTAAAAATATTTTAACCACAGATATCGATAGAGAAATGATTTCTTAGCAAAATACTGTATGAATTTTTTCTGTAAAATGCATGCTTTTTGAGTTATTCGGGTTTGAAAGTCGCGTTTTTCGTTGATAAAATTAACGATTTTAATCGTTTTTTTGCAAAGAACTCGATAAGTATGCATTTTATCAAAAAAAACTGTAAATAACAAAATTGTAGCTTTAAAAAAACGAATAAAATGGTTTTTTGTAATTGCTATGGGACCAAAATAAACCAAGTTGTGGTTTGTTGAAGGTTAGCTGTTATTTATCAAACACAAAATTTCAGAGTTTCGATGGCAAATAACACAAAATCTCCTTATTTATTAAGGAAAACTAATAATAACTTTTTTAAAGCATTTGCAAAGACCTTTCTTAAAAAAAAAATGAATCATGAAAGTTAAGTGAGTTATGATTAAAATAAGGTTAGTACAAAATTTTTTTGACTGCAAAAACCTTTCAAAATAACCCCATAATTACCACGCTAATTAAAATAAGACCCTTTTTTAATTCTCTTTTTCTATGTATCAAAAATGCTCTATAAAATTTTAATTGCTTTTAATTGCTTAATTTTGAAAAAAATGGAGCTGCAAGTGAACATTAAATTTCAGAATTTTAATAAAAAATAACCTTTTTTTAAAAATAACTCGAAAACTAAGGTTACGTAAAAATTACTAAGGTATCAAATCGTAGCTTTTTGAATTACAAATATTTTGCTTTTTTTGAATTTACTGCATGACGGAAATTAAGTAAGATATAAACGTTTAAAACGTGTGTGTATAGAGCAGCACTACCTTGTTTCAGCCCTTAAAACTTACCCCTTTAAAAAAGTTAGGTTTATAAACAGTTTTGATATATAGGACCTTAAAGCTCTTGAAAAAACCAACCAAATGGCTTTTTAAAGAACTTTTTATCACAAAAACTGAAGGAGTTATTCTTAAAACAATTTTTTGGTGCATTCTAAAAGCGATTCGATGCATTTTTTTAAATCCGCGGTTTTGTACTATTTTTTGCATTGTAAGATTGCAAGGGGTGGGTTTTTGAGAATTAAAAAAATTAAAATAATAAATTAGTACTTAATACTCTTGAGCAGTCACATTTTTTTATTAAATCATAATAAGGGTTGATATTCAAGGGGTAGGTTTCACCCTTAAAAAATAAAAAGCAACCTTAAGCATAAGAAGGGTAAGTTAAGTTTAATCTCAAATTTTCATGCAAAACACTGTAATAATATATAAATTATTTAGGGTAAATATTTTTTTTAACCATAATAAGGGTTGATTTTTAAGGGCTGAAATATGTCAAATAATGTTTCACAGAAACAATATACTACTTTTTCAACTTATTTGAGTCAAATTTTAATTAACTTAAGCTTTTATGTATAGTTTTATAGGTTTAAGCAATAAAAGGTAGTTTTCACCCTCACCCCTAAAAAATATAGAGCGCTCATTGGCATAATTTAGATTTTGAAGAGGAGGGTAAATCTATGCATTTTGAAATAATTGCCAGGGTTGCACTTTTTTTTTTCGTTTTCTGGACTACATAGGGATAGTCGCCCTAAGGAAAATAAAACAATAAAATTAGTATATATATTTTTTAAATTTTCCTTTAAGTTTACGAGAAAAAATACACAAGATGCCTATTTTCAAGGCCGTAGCCAGGGGGGGGGGTCAGGGGGTCAGAACCCCCGAAATTTTCACAAAAGAAAAAAACTATAAATACAAAGAAGTACTACAACAGATTTCTTAATATTATAATATTAAGAAATCTGTGCTACTACTATACTGAATAATTTTGTTAATGCTAGGTCTTGAGGCGGAAAACAAAACATTGAGTACAAACGCGTGCGGGCAGCGATGTTCAGTTTTAATTTGAGAGTATCGTAGGTTACAGCGTAAGGATCGAGGTTTTACAATCTTAGTTGCAGTATCTTTTAATATTATACAGGGTAACCCAACGAAAAGCTTGCATCCCTATTTGTGACTCTCCTGGTATATTTTGAAAAAAACGCTCGGACACGTCAATTTTGATTTTTAGGGGACGTCTCTCCATCTATAGCCGTACAATACAAGGGTGGTTCAAAAAGAAGATATTGCGTTGTACTTTAGATTTGTAAAAGAAAACCTCCATTTTTTTTTGGATTCTCCAAAAAGGTTATAACTTTTGTTAATAAAGTTTATACCTATCTTCAATCGTTGTAAAGCTATTAACGATTATAATAAAATTCCAGAAATAGTGATAATAAGGAAATATATCGTAAAAATAATAATCAATAAGTTTCCATAGTAACAAGACTTTAAAATTAAAAACAACCCTCCTAGAATTAAAAAAAACAAAAAGCAACCTACAGTCATACGCAAATTAAAGGTAAAGTAAAAATTAATTTTCTATAAAGTAGGTAGTAATAAATGCTAAAAGTGTTGTCCATTTACCTCCATGGAACAATAAAGATTTTGTTCATATCTATTTATTACATTTTTAAGCATGTATTAAATTATTTGCCTATGTTCAGCCGTAATCCGCTCCCGAAGATCTTAAATAGAATCTAGCTTCGTACTAAAATCTTAGTTTTCAAATACCCCCAAGGAAAGTAATCTAAAGAACTTAAGTCCGGAGATCTCGGCGATCACTCAATGGGGCCTCGTCTGCCGATCCATTGATTCGGGAAATGCGTGTCCAAAAACTATCGTACTGAAGCCAGAGGGATGGTGCACCATCTTGTTGGAAATGAAATATTTTCATTAGAATTAACGTTATTTTCTATTATTTCGGTAATTCGTGGCTTTATTGTATTTTCTAACATGTCCAAATAAGTCTTGCCCGTCAAGTTTCTAGGAATAAAGGAAGGTCCTACAATATGATTAACGAAAATGCCGGCCCACACATTTTTTTTTTAGGAATTGCGGTTGTACCTTCGAAACAGATGTGGTTTGAGTCACTCCAATATCGACAATTATTTCAGCATACGTTAATTTTCCAACGGTGCCGAACCAATCAGAAGGCACTATCATCAATCGAACCGAAGGGCACTTCGTTTGGCATCGGATAAAACGTTTACTGAATCCATTGGGATTTTTGCTGATTTCCCCTATATTTCCATGCTCTTGTTCTTTAGAATTATTATTGGAAATTGAGCTTCGACAGCGATTTATTTATTAATGCATTTTTTATTTATTTCAGGCCATTAGACCCGTAATATGGAACTGGGTAAGTTTATTGCTTTTATTTGATATTTCTAGGTTATGATTCAATTTAATCAGTTTTATTTTTAGGAATAAACTGACGACTTGCCAATTTTGAAATAGAATTTTCAAGTATATCGACTAAAAACCGACATATTAGAACAAAACACTCAGACCAAGATATGTTTCACATCAGAAGGATCCAAAAGAACTCAGCATATCATATGCCCAATCTGCATAAACCAAACTTCTTTCCATTCCATACAGACTTGATTAAAATTTAAGTACTTTTCATAACCTAATATAAAAGAATTATTTTTTTTTAAAATTTTGAAAAGTTTTCAGCTTGGAACCCAGGAGAATAGAAAGAGACTATGCTTGCCCACAGGAAGAAAATATGCACACGGTGAAGAAAAGAAAGTAAGAGTGTAACAGAAGTGATTACAAAGGTGCTTGTGTAGTGATGTATAAGGAAGTATAATTATTTATTGGTATTATTTTTTTTAGGATTTCCAGACGCTCAAAAACGTAGTGTGAAAAGGGAGGTAGTATTCTATTCATGGAACATGTCCTTAAAATTAGGTTAACCTTTCAGCCGAGGGTAAATATTTTTTTAATAATGTTATTATACAGCTAATTTTTTTAAATTTTTTCTTTTAGGATCTGTGACTGTAAGGTTTTTGAAACTCATGTGGGGCACACTGATGAACTAAGGACCAAGAGATTATCTAAAGTCGAACAAAGACAATTGTTCAAAAATTAACTGCGGTGTATCGAACCAAAGGATAATTGAAGATTCACGTATAATCCAAAATGATCAACCGAGAGAAGAAACCTTGTAACGAGAGGAGATTTAGCATATCTAATCAGGAAATTTAAAATTGATAATAGGAGAGATGCAGATGACATGATACTACGGCTTGAAAATTGAAGAATGGAACAGACAAGGAAAAATCGAGTAAAAAAAAAATAAAATATACAGGATGTTTCTTAATAACAGCTAATATTTAATGGGGTATTCTGGACTCATTTTAAAAAAACTTCATAAAACCTAAACCTTTTTTACAGGGTGTTAAAATTTTAAGAAAAAAAAATAATTTATTGTCTTTTTTCATCCCTTTAAATATTTTATAAAATTGTTTACGGCTTTATGCATTAAAAATTTTTTAACCAAGAAACATTTTGAAGAAATTATTGTTCAAAGTTAATAAACGTTTTTTCTCGTAATTGGTCCAGTAGATGCAAATAAGGAATTTATTTTTTTATGGGAAAACGCTGAATCGTACGAAAAAAGTCAAGTAACCAAATTTGTTTTAAATTGACCGAGGACTCAAAAAATAATTTTTTTTTAAGAGAAACAGTGGCGGACTACTTTTTCCTTCAAAAAATCTAGTCAGAGTCCAGTACGGACGCCACTGTTGGAAATAAAAAAATGTTTTTAGGTCAAAAAATGCTTTTAATGCATAAACGCCGCACCAATTTTCATAAAAATATTTAAAGCGGTATGAAAATGACAATAAAAAATTATTTTTTTCTTAAAATTTTAACACCCTGTATCTCAAAAGATAAGACGTTTAGGACATACATTCATATGAAGTTTTTTTCTTTAAAATAGTCCAAGAATCCCTTAAATATTAGCATGTTATTAGAAACACCCTGTATAGGGCACTATAACAATAAAAGCTGAATTATAAAATTTAATATGTTAATATCATTTATTTATATTTTATTTACCCTAAAAAATAAAAAATATATAAACACATACACATTGTAACTTTTATTTTAAAACTTTCAATAATCTACAATATCTAAATAATAATTAATTATTCTAATCACATAGTCAAACTAAAGGATCTTAAAATTCATTCCCTCATCAAGAAAATAAATGCCTCGAGTGGTCGATTTAAGTTTAAACTTGGCGCCATTGTCATAATTGGCCCGCGTTTCATTGGGGCACCGTTGGAAAATTAACGTATGCTAATTATTTCTATTTAAGCACAATGTAAATAGACCGTACACTCATCCGAAAACAAATATTAAATAACATATTTGCAGTGTTGATCAAAAGTTGGGACAAATCCCAAAGTCATGGACAAGTTTTATCTTATACGGGTGAAATTAATTATCTTTCAAAATTCTCTGTGCTGTTAAGCGTGTAAATCCTGTAGTAGCCAGTCCACGATTGCCTTGGGTGTTGTCAAGTGCTACGTGTTCCAACACTGATAATTCTGCGACTTAATTTCTAACTGGTCGATTTTTTCATGGCGATTATGGCGAATATTAGATAAAGATCCAGTTTCTTCAAATTTTCTCATTAATTAGCCACATACTCATCGTTGATATTTTTGTCTAAAAACCGGGTAGTAGCTCTTGTAATGCCCCCATTTTGATAATAAAGTATTATTATTTTTACCTTTTCTTGAACTGAATAAATTATTGTTTAACATTTATCAGAACTAGATAAGTTTACAATTTGAAATCAAAGACAAAGTTTTCCTATGACATACGATGACACTGATGCTAGATGTTCTTGATGGTATCCATGATTATTATTTTTAGCCGTGCAATCGATTATTATCAGTATTGAGTTAAGTTGGTCAAATTTTAATATAAACTTAAATAACTTTACAACGATTAAAGATAGGTATAAACTTTATTAACAAAATTTACTAAAAACGTCATAGAGAATCCAAAATTTGTAAAAAATGGGGTTTCAATTTAAAAATCTTAAGTGTAATGCAATATCTTATTTTTGGACCACCCTGTATTGTACGGCTATAGATAAAAATGCTTCCCCATAGAAATCAAAATTGACGTGTCCGAGCGTTTTTCCCAAAATATAGCAGGAGTCACAAATAGGGGTGCGACCTTTTCGTTGGGCCACCCTGTATGTAGTACCCCGAAAAGATCACCCAATATTGCAGAGTCGATACCCCAGACACAAAAGGCTAACCCCCCCCAAAAAATTATTCCTGGCTACTTGCCTATTTTAAAGCTTGTTTTAAATACCAGGAAAGCTACAGAATATGACCCTATTCAGTCTTCCATGAATGGCCTTGTAGATTAAAACTGAAACTGTAGGCCTTTGTGGACAGTTCTTCTAAACAAAAATACGTTTCTTTTTGATTAAAATTGATTTATAAAGTATTAAAAAAGTAAAAAAAAGGAATAAATTAAAAAAAACAACTATAACCGCATTTTTTGAAATTTTTCTTTTTTTTTTAATGACATAAAACTGGAGAATAGAAACATGTTTTTGCAATATTTCCATAAAAAACAGTATAACTAGTACTCCACAAAATTTTAAGTTTATTAGATTTTTTTTAATTTAATTTTATTAAAATTTAATTTAGTAAGTAACTTAGCAAGAATATTATTCATAAATATTTAAACAAAATTATGTAAAGATGTATAAAACCTTCGTTTATTTAATAAATTTTGTTTTATTTTAAAAATAATTTTAGTTGAGAGACTCTAGGATAATAACAAAACAGATATGTATGTAGACATCATTTCTGCTAAATTGAGAATTGATACAAAGACCGAATACTTCCATACGGACACGAGTATCTTTCTGTTTACTTCCAGAAAAAATATATTCTTTAAATTAAGTTTTGGCTTAAAATAATTTTCACCCAATATAGATATTTTATTTTTATTTAACTTACCATATAACCTGTAAAGTTTCGTGTGTTACTATAGTAGAGTTACTATTTTGTAATACTATATTTTAATTATCAACTTTTTTTGTCTTGTATTAGGTGGGATTTTAAAACTGAGGGGCACGATATTCGATTTGGCATAACGTTAAAGGATGCGGACGGCAATATTAGTCCTGCAGTTCACCACAGAAGAGTTGCGTCACATCAAATCGACGAAGCAGGAGTTCTAGCGTGCCAGTCACCAGCGACATGTAGGTATTTAATAGATTTTAAATTTAAACGGGGAACATATTAAGGGTTTCTTATTATGATTTTATAAACATTATTATACCGAGTACTTGTTAAATATGGCTTGTGTAAGATTTTGCGGCCTAAACTCATATTTATTTTTTTAACTAATAGGTCCCAAACATTTTCCATAACTTTTAAATTCGGACTACGTGCGGGCCACGGTAAAACCCTGATACGCTGCTCTTCCATCCATTCATTAACTTGACGAGCCGTATGAACGGGACACTTATCTTGCTGAAAGATAAAATTTCTGTCCGGAAATCGATCCAGTACAGAAGGAAGCATGATATTCTGTGGTAGATCTATATATACCTCCGCATTGAACCTTCCTTCCATAAAATAACATACACCAGGTCCTTGTGCATTTAGCCACCCCCAAACATTTACCGAATATCCTCCACTACTTCTGTCTTTTGGGTATATTTTTCATCAAATCGTGTTCCTTGAGGCCTGTATATCTTAAGTATCCCATTGTAGCACGACTAAAACACTTTTTTATCGGTGAAAAAAATCTGTTGTTAGGTTCAATATGATGAACTTCTCATAAAGATGTGATAAAAATTAGCTTTAAACGCATATGTAGTCCACTGTAGCGATGGCGATTTAGAAAAGGATCTGTTCTATTCGGAACAGGTTTTTATTGAGAACAGGTCGGAAAAGATATATTTCGATAATTTTTCCTGTTATGGTAACCGTTCCGATGACGTTCGAGCCTATGTAGCGATCGGAGCGACTGCATCATAAGCGTCGTTCACTATTTGTTCTCCCCTGCTCCAGATGGCAACTGTTTTCTTGTTTGCCATCGGCAGCAAATAGATATGATATGGCGCATGAAGTATAAAAGTTTAGGTATAATAGTTATAATTAAAATATTTACTACAAAATATTAAAACTAACCATACTTTAGAATTGTTTTATCAATTACTGTAAAAAAGTTATGAGCTGTGCTACTTTTATTTTGCATTGATAATTTTTTTCTTAGAGACAGGGCCGCCACTTAAAACAAATATAGAGGGGGTCAAATGTTAAGTCAATTAACTAGTCTAGAATTTACATCAGGACTCAGATAAGAAGACCCACCTATCACCGTTGTTATTTAATTTTGCCTTGGAATATGTAGTTAGCAAAATAGCGTCGGAGCTAACAGAAGGTTTTGCTCATCAAGGTTCAAAACTGCCATTGGCCTTTGCTGATGACATAGACACAGTGGCTTATTCAACAAGAGACATGCAAGAGGTTTTTTCACAGATGGAGGAAGAAGCAGGTAATCTGGGCCTACGAGTAAACGAAGAAAAAACAAAATACATTATAGTTACGAAGAATCCAAGGCCTCGAATCAGACAGAATATAACCCTTGATGAGTTTAACTTCGAAGTGGTTAAGGTAAGTACCTAGGAGCGGTAATCACGGATGACAATCGAGTAGAAAAAGATGTCTCAGCACGGATAATGACGGAAAATAGGGCGTTATACTCTCTCAAAACATTATTGAAATCTAAACTGTTAAAGAGACAATCCAAACTAACTTTGTACAGGTCAATAATTCGCCCCGTAGTTACTTATGGCAGCGAAACCTAGACCCTCAATCAACGGGATTTAAATAAGCTTCTTGTGTTTGAAAAAAAGTTCTTAGAATGTATTTGAACCCAATAGAGATGAAACAACGGGAGTGTGGAAAAGACGCCACAATGCTGAATTGGCGGCAATGTATGGCAGTGAAAACATAGTCACATAAAAGCTAACCGAATAAGATGGACAGGTCATGTAGTAAGATCCGAAGACCACATATTGATAAAAACAGTATTCCTTGAGAAACCAGAAGGCAGAAGATCAATAGGTAGACCCAAAAAAGATGGAAGGATGCTGTCGCAGCAGATTTATCTAAGATGGGAGTCCAGCAGTGGCAAGTGGAAGCGGAGATCGTAGGAGATGGAGAGCAATAGTGGATGCGGCTAAGACTCACCCAGAGTTGTAATGCCAGGAAAGAACAAGAAAAAGAAGAAAAAGAAAAACCCAAATAAAAATACCAAAACTTTAATTTCTAAACAATAATCATACTCGTTTAAATGCCTAGGTGATATTAAAAAATTTAAGGATTAAGACGGGAATTGTTTGATTTTAAGTAATTTTTAAAAACCCAGGGGGTGTCGGAGAATCCCCCTGATCCCCCCTGCTGGCGGCCTTGCTTAGAGATCTCATTATTAAAGTCAATTTCAATTAATAAAAAACCAACATGTACTCAAAATAAATTTTCGACTCGTTTAAACGAGTGGAAAATTATTTTAATGTAAAAATGAAGATTTTTAATCGAACGTATATTGCAGACATCTTCCCTTTGTCGGTCATAAAACAATAAAATATAACGGTACATCATAAAAAAAATTCATCGTCGCCCTGAGTGTTTTCTTCATATGGATGAAATCGTCTTTTGATCAGGTAGTTGAGTTACACAGGGTGACAGGCGTGCTTTACAACTTCTATGTGCAACAACATTAAAATTAAACTTTAATATCCTAACACATGTAAAAACATGAAACGACGTGTAAAAAATTAAGGGCAGGTAAAATCTCTGTTTCATTTATTAACTGATCACTCTATAAGCGAATCTAGTGTTTATAACATACGAAACAGGAAAGCAGCGTGAAGCAAGCATTGTTCCGCAACAGTTTACACCGCGATCCAAATGCCAAAACGAAACCAGAACAGTTCCCAGGAACAAGTATGGTTCCGGAACAGCTAGGAGAAAATATGATTCCGGAACAGCTCGGAACACGTATGGTTCTAAAACAGCTCGAAGCAAGTATGATTCCGAAACAGGAACTGAAGCAGTTTTCTTAAAACATGTATTTTTATGAACATAAACAGATTGTACCTCTTCGTTAAAAAACCCTGTTTTGACAGTATCTAGTGTATTGCCAATAAATAAAAAAAACAATACTTTGTTAAGGTTAGCAGAATCTTTTTTGTGTAAACAAGATAATGGCAATATCATTTGTCCTTTTAATTTTTAAAAAATGATACCCATCAGAGCTGGGACGGATCCTTTAAAAAAGGAATCGATTCACGGGTCCGGATTCTCGTAAAGGAATCGAATCACCAATACGAACTACGATTCCTTTTTTAAGGAAAAAAGGAATCGAATCCAGGGAATCAATTCCTATTTATCGAATCACGAATCTGGATCATCTTTAGTTTTTATATTTACAAATGGTAACTATGATACGAATGATACTACATAATCCAGATGATTAATCAAGCGACAAAGATTTTAGCGCGGAGCCCGAGCCGCGATATATATTTTTAGCCTCATTTTGAAGTGTTGTAACTCTTAGTCAAATTAGTTTTTGGTAAATATTCTTTAAATTTGAATATGTTATTTCTGAGATCAACATAAATCCACCCTTGAAAAGAACATGTATTTTAAAACTTGCGATGCTAGATTTTCATAAGGTTTTTAAATGTGATTCTTAAGGTAACGTGAATGGGACATCTTATTGTAATTTTACAGGAAGTTTCACCAGTACCGTATAATAAGTTCTCTGCTTATGGAATATAAAAATGTTTTAAAATTTAAAATTCATTTTTGGATGACACCCTGAATAGAAATAAAAATATGTCCCATTTAAAAGTCCCTCAGGGTTATCTTAAGGATAACAAAAATTATGAAGATCAAGCAAGCAGAACATTTAACATAAATGCATAAAAAATGTATGCCTAACTTTGAATACCACACTCTATGGTTACGGAAAAAACATGTTTCATTTAAATGTTGTTTTTCCGGACTCTAAAAAACAACATATTTTAGTTAAAAATCACATGTTTGGCGTGTTTCCTTATTTCAAGATCTTAATAGGCAGATGTTTATCTTTATTTCCAAAAATCAATGTGATGCTGATTAGGATTCTTGAGTAAAAATTTGGAAATTTAAATTTTGCGGATTTCGGCATTTATAAACCAATTTGCCTTAGATTCGGGATAGAAGGATTTTAGGGGGGCTAGGTCAAAATTTGGAAATTAATAATCTTGGGTGAAAATTTGGAATGGCGTATTCAAAATCGCGGATTTTGGCATTTGTCTCCAATTGGAAATATAAGGAATCGATTTCTTTTTGGAATCGGATCCTTCCAAAAAGGAATCGATGCCAAATTATTTTAAAATTATATAACGAATCTGGATCACGGATCTTATTTTTAATAAGTAATCGATTCCACCCTTCGGATCCTTAAAAATAAATCGATTCCTAGATTCGATTCCAGCTCAGCTCTAATACCCATTATGCTTACAAAATTTTGCAAAAATTCGGTATAACTTATACTTATAATTAACATAATAAGAGTATTACAAATAGTTTAAATAATAATTTGTTTAAAGAATAAATAGTACATTTAAACTTTCGCATTTGTAAGCATTAATGGAACGGGAGATGGTAATCTAACAATACCTTATCAAGTTCAACAAAAAAAGACTAAAGCAAACATCAAAATTATCCACCTGTAAAATGCGTGGCAAATGCTTTTTTCCCCTGGTATTTTGTCCCAATTAGAACTTATAACTCAGGCTTTGCACTAAGTTTAATAGAAACAAAATTAATACTGAGTCGAATTACCATGGTCATTTAATGGGGTTTCTATTTTCTTGCAGGGAACATAAATGCTTTTAGACCATTTCCCTATTCTTTTGCTTACTCCAATATAAAACTTTCTGGGCAATAACTTAAATATATTTTTACTCAGTATCATGGAAATTATATTTTTGTAAGAAGTTGTCTACATTTTTATTTGCAGTAGTCGCTGTTTCAAACATTTTCGTATACTAATCGTTCATAAAAGTTTAAAAGTTGTAATCTCTTTGCTCACCATGCACAACATAAAGGGTGGCCGGTCAGAAAATCCTAGAAAGATGTATCCCGATCATTAATATCTCATGCCAAAATATCCCATACAAAAAAATTCCATGACAAAAACATCATATAAAAAAAATATTTCATAAAAAAATTCTATGACAAAAACTTACTAATATAAAAATATCCTTATCTTTTTCATTATGTGTTAATTACAATACAAAGAAATGCAGAACACGTGTTTGTACTAGCAATATGGAAGATGATGGTTAGTTATGGTTAGTTTTGGTTACACATAATGGGAAAGCTAACGATATTTTTGTATTAGTAAGTTTTTGCCATAAGATTTTTTTATGGGATATTTTTTATAGGATGTTTTTGTCATGGAATTTTTTTGTATGGGATATTTTGACATGGGATATTAATGCTCGGGATATATTGACTGGGATTTTCTAACCGGGATTTAACATAAAGTAAAAGCAATGAGACTATAAGAGTTTTAAAGTTTTTGAAGGTAACACACTTAAATAAGACAACTTTTTTTTAGATACAGTTACATTTGACAATTCCTACAGTCTCTTAAGAAGCAAAAAGATTCAATATTGCATATATGTCACACCACCTCTAAAGAAGCTTAACCTGTTGCCCACAGATGAAGAAATTGATGATACAGATATTACGACAGAAAATACAGCCGAAATCGGTGATTTTCATCAAGAAAAACTTGATGCAAGTTCTAGCAATTTATAGTGGAATTTTTAGGCATTAGGTTGTATTGCTGAATTGGAATTTTATTTTATTACTTTTTTTTAATAAAAATATAAAGTTGTTATTTATTTATTTTCCCAGTAAAATATCACATCGGCAAAACATTAGTTTACGTATCAAGTAAGTCATAAGTATTGAATAATTTTTAAAAAAACTCAAAGATTAAATATTAGGTGTTAACCGTATATTTGAATATTTTCTAATTTTTTTGAAGGGATTGTATTTAAGGTTGGGAAACACCAGAGAGATATTCAAGGCTTTTTACTATTTATACTTAGCTTATTTTATCAATTTACTTATTTTGATTTTTAAAATGACGGTACAATATTTCTAAGATGCATAAAAAAAGATAAAAAGTTACCATAAGAAATACTTCACAAATGGATATTATGATATGTTAAAGATATCTTTTGTCCGATATCTTTATCATTTTATGACAAATTTGCATAAGTGTGTGAAGGGGTTTTAATATTACATGATTCTTTTTTAAATTTAAACCTTTTATGCAGGAGCATCACATAAGTAACTTACACAAATATTGTCTAAATTTTTTATATTATTTTGTGAGTTTATTTTTACAACAAATAAATTAAAAATGTCATAGTTTCTTATACATTAAAAGGACTTAACATTGATGGGATGCACGCTTTTTGAATAAATAGGTTCAAAGTTATGTGCTGTCTAGCAAATGCTATTCTCAAGATTCCAGGTTTTCTAACAAGGGTTCTTCAGGTTATGTATGAGAATTTTTGTCGTATTTGTCCTTAATTCCTCTTAATGTGCCATACTCTATGCAGAGCGTAGGTGCCCTCTCGCACATATCTGTGTTGCGTACCAATTTACACAGATATGTAAGACCACTGGCTTAACGTGCCTTCCGAAACACATGTGAGAGGGTTTACTAGGCAGAAATACTACACAGTGGTTTGCTATTGCCTTCTGTGACGTGACGAGCTATGAAAAAGCTGAGAGAAGCTGAGAGTTGAGGGGTTTTAGACATTATGAGCTGCTAGATTATTTATTTTTTATTTTTTTTAAACAAGAAAATGACCTTTCTGATTTTCAATCATTTTTATTTTGATAATAACTAAATTATTCTACAGAGTTTGCAATAGACAACATTTTATTTATTTATAATTTGGCATCTTATAAAAATATAATCAATTAATATCTAATGTTAATAATATCTTATCCTGTTTATACGGTTATTTCTTTAAAAATTACGCAGAAGCAAATAAAAATTACTTTTTTTTAACTATAAAGTTACTATTAGTAAACTAAAAAATAAGATACTATAAATATTTAGTTCCATATTTTATCAAATGTACCGGGTGACAGCGGACATGGAACAGCCCGTAAATTTTTTATTTATTAGAATTAATTTTTGAAATTTAAGTGATGCGGAGTTATAAGGACACGCTTTTAATGACTAAATAAAACCGATTTTTTTCACTTCCGATTTAACCGGAAGTAACCCTAAATCTTAAATAGCATCCTCTATATATTTAAATCCCACCTGATCCGCCTCAAAATTCTCTTTTCAACCATGTATCACACTTCTCATTTCATTTCAAAATGGCTGCCAAAATCAATTTTTTTCTCAAATTTTAGTAGGCCATGATGTGACAATTACAAATTATTAACATGTAAAAGGCGTTGAGATGTGAAGAATAGGGTGTAAAAATATTTGTGATTTTGTTAATTTTTATCTAAATAATAAGAGTTAGAAATAGACGTTAATTTTGAAAATTTAAGAAATGTATTTTTAAACGCTTAATATTTCAAAATCCAAAATAGGAAACTCCAATTTTTATTTAATGTAACTTAAGACCAAACTTTTACTATTTCACATAATTTATCAGGACTAGTATGAAAAACTGACCTTTTTATTGAAAACGCGAAATTATACATATCTAGGATGCGCACGAACAACGAGGTATATAAACTATATAATAGTCCAAGTATAGTACAAGAAATTAACTCAAACAGACTAAAATGGCTGGGACATGTTCAGAGGAGTAATGACTCAAGGCTAATTAAAATGGTCTGGGAAGAAACCCCTAACAACAAAAAACCACTTGAGCGCCCAAAACTTCGGTGGCGGGATAATATCCGCAAGGACCTTCAAACCTTGAGGGTGCTCGATTGGGAAGAAGCCACACAGGATCGGAGAGAATGGAGGAGAATTGTTGAGGCGGCCAAGACCCACTCCGGGTTGCATGGAGGTAAGTAACACGCTGCATCGCCATTCGGGAGGCCGGTCGTATTTTCGAAATTAACACGCGGGCTGACCATTTTATTGGCGATCTCGAGTGCTACTTTACACTAGACTTTTTTCCCGCGAAAAGATTAAAAATGCACAATTATTTGTCTTCTATAAAGGTAGCATATTTTATTGTATTGTCTAATTTTATTAATTATGGATTTGTCGTGCTTACCAAATGACTATTGTTATTTAGAAAACAATAATGTGTTGCGTTGCAAGTTAAAAAATAAAGAGGCAGTAAATGTAAGTAGCAATAATAATAAAAATGTTTATGCTTAAGCCTTAAGAATTAGGTTATTTTAACCCCCATACTAATTTGAGTTGTCCTTATCGGCTCTTTGACGGAATAATTTGCCGACAAAGGAAGGTTTGGTAATCGATTGATAATTGATTTTGTCGTTGTAGGATATATTTTAAAACCCTTTTAAAAACGAAGTTTTTTCATTTGTCTTTTATTTTGGAGGGTTTAAGGAGCATAGATTCAGGGTCTTCTTTTAAATCTTGTTACCTTTTTTTTGTGCCACTGCGATAAATATTTAGGAAATCTACAGGGTGACGCGGATTTAGATGTACATACGATACCATGAGATAAAAATATCCTTGAAGGTCTTAAATAATCTACGTTTAGTAGTCCTATCTCTAACCTTTACCGAGATACAGGGTGTTTTATAGGTTTTGCCTAAAATTCATTTTTGTAATATTTCTGGAATCACTTAAAATAAAATATTTATAATGGGTAAGAATATTTTTTATATAGGAGGGTTTGAAATGCTATATGCAAAAGTTTTAAAATACAGATCCGAACTTAACAAAAATAGTTTTCAATTTATTTAAAATTCATCACCCTGTATATCAGATTTTTGAAAATTTTACTTTTTCTTTGAAAGATTAGATTTTAGAAATCAATAGGTCAATAACCAAAAAAATAATTAGAGCTTAATAAAAGTGCCCATGTTGCCTAGAAATAGTACGTATCAGCAAAAAAAAACACAACTCTTATTATTAAATAGTTTTAACATTTTGACATTATTTGTTTTATCAAAACATTATGTCGTACTCGTATATCTTTTTTTACTACCTTACCAGTTTTCTAGAATCAAGACAATGCCGACATTAGTTTTGTGTAGGCTTATTGCTATGGCAATGGAAAAGCAACGGCTTCAGAATCTGTAAGAAGGTTGCCCGAAAAAAATGTCTAAACCATCAGAAATTCGCAAACGTATTCACTTTTATTTGCGAAAAAGGGTATTTTCCTACACAGAATAATATCGATCAACATGTTAGATACCAAGTTCAAGAAGAATATAAGCCCCACCATATTCTGCAAGGGCTATTTCTGACTTTTTTAAATGAGACCTATCCTAAGAGATGGATAGGACGCGAAGGGCCTTATTCCTGGCCAGTGAGATCCCTGGATTTTAATCCATTAGATTTTTTCTTTTGGGGTCACATAAAAATTTGGTATTCGAAGAAGAAATCAATACCTGTGATGAACTGTTACAACGTATTATCTCTTTATTGCAAGAAATAAAAAATATTCCAAATTCAATTAGAGAGGCAAAAATTAATAAAGGTGACAAAATTTAAAAGAATACCCTGGATCTACTATACTCCTTAAACCCTCCAAAATAAAAGACAAATCTAAAAATTTCTTTTTTAAAAGGGTTTTCAAATAAAGCCTACAACGACAAAATCAATTATCAATCAATTACCAAACCTTTTTTTGTCGGCAAATTATTCCATCAAAGAGCCGACAAGGACAACCTAAATATGTATGGCGGTAACAATAACCTAATTCTTAAGGCTTAAGCATAAACATTTTTATTATTATAGCTACTTACGTCTACTTCCTCTTTATTTTTTAACTTGCAACGCAACACATGTTTTTTTTCTAAATAACAATAGCCATCTGGTAAGCACGACAAATCCATGATTAATCAAATTAGACAATATAATAAAATATGCTACTTTTATAGAAGACAAATAATTGTGCATTTTGGATCTTTTCGCGGGAAAAAAGTCTAGTGCAAAGTAGCACTCGAGATCGCCAGTAAAATGGTCAGCCCGCGTGTTACATTCGAAAATACGATCGGCCTCCCGAATGGCGATGCCGCGTGTTACTTACCTCCATGCCTCTGGGTTGTAGAGCCATGGATTGGATTGGATTGGATACATATCTACATACATTTTTCGCAAATATGTAGATTATATTAGTATAAATAACACGCCAAGTAGGCTTTGTAACATCAAACAAATGTTTGTAGCCATGGCCCCCTAGAATTGTTAAAACCAATATGCTGGAATGTGTTATTTATAGTAAGATAATCTATGTGCAACATAATGTAGATATATATGATTTCGCGCTTTTAATAAAAAGGTCAGTTCTTTATACTAGTTCTGATAAACTATGTGAAATAGTAAATGTTTCATCTAAAGTTACAATAAATCAAAATAGGAGTTTCCTATTTTGGATTTTAAGAGATTAGGCGTTAAAAAAATATATTTCTAAAAATTTTAAAACTAACATCTATCCCTTACCCTTAATAAGATAAAAATTAACAAAATCACAAATAGTTACACCATATTCTTTACATCTCAACGCCTTTTACATGCCGATAATTTGTAATTGTCACATCATAGCCTACTAAAATTTTGGGAAAAAAACGATTTTGCAGCCATTTTGAAATGAAATGACAAGTGTCATACATGGTTGAAAAGATAATTTTAAGGCGGATCAGGTAAGCTAAAAATATATATAAAGTGCTATTTAAAATTTAAAATTTAGGGTTACTTCCGGTTAAACTGGAAGTGAGAAAATTGGTTTTATTTCTAATAAATAAAAAAAATTATGGGCTACTACATGTTCGCTGTGTCACCCGGTATAAAAGAAAATAGGTAGAAATGTTAAAGAAAATATCTCCTAATTTAATATTATTTTTTTAAAATTCAAAAAATAAAAACTCTGTTCTAACAAATTTATTATTCTATATAAGTAAAATGACAATTCCGTAAAGTTAAGAAAAAATAAAATAAAAATATTTATAATGGATCACTCGTCGTCTTCAAAAAGTAGGGAAAGAAGTTCAGGTTTCTCGCATTGCTCGCCTTCCAATTTTTGATGACAATTCCACCGCACGAGTGTGGGTACTACCAACAATTTAGTCTTGGGGTCCTTTCTAAAAGGACAGTTTGGATTTTTCCATCTAAAAAATGCAACATTTCTAGTTAATAAAGCGGTATCACATCAATGCTAATTCAAGTTTTATGTAATTATTTAGAATTATTATTTTTCGAAAAAAAATATTGGTTAGTCTTGGATTTTTTTACATCATTTAGCCGTTTTTGTACATAACTCCTAATAATATGATGTGTTTATGCTGTTTTTATTGAAAAAAATCAATATGCATCGGTGAATAATATCAAAATAATATTATTTTAACTATTTTTTAATATCGTTTGAAATCCAAAAATATGTAAGGCTTCAAAATAAAAGATAGAAAGGGAGAAAACAAAACTAGACATATAAAAAATTATTGACTATGTGCCCGGGAAGTTTTATTGCGAGTTAATATTTCCGAGATGAAGAAAATGGAAACCAAATTTTTACCATTTTTATATACATCAACCCCATGTCGATTTGTATGTGCTAAAGATCTTAAAAAAATAAAAGGTATTGTGCGAAGTGGATATTTTTACACTAAATCGTATCTCAACGAAAAAAGATAAATACAAGTACGGGCTAAGACAAGATATTCATTAATTACATTTTACTAAATGTTTAAAATAACTACAATAAGCCTTTTGAAAATATGGATATATTTCTAGATTCTTTTATGTTTACTGAAGTATGTGGTCTATTGTAAGTAGATATATATTGATTTGTTAAAAATATCTGCTCTTTATATAATTCAACAAGGAAAATAAAGTAGTTAAACACTTGACACCCAATCAGTTCATCCATGTATTGTTTTAAATAATCTGAACCAAAAAGAATCTCAATTTCTTCTCCTGTTGCTCCAGTAAGATCTAAAATATTTCAAGCCTCGAGGAACATTTTCAAATTTTTATAAACCTCATCTGAGGGCCTTTGGGATTTCGAACACTGTCCCTGCACCGTTTTGTTGTTGCCAGCGAGTAATGAATGTTTCTTTGTTTCTGGCCGTACTCTCAATACACTTAGTACTGTTTCTTCAGTCTTATATAAAACTTAAAATTCCTCAGCTTTATTAAAAAAAACGACTAGCAGTTAAAGAACCTTTTAGGCTAAAACTTGTAAAGAATTTTAACACAATCCTTATCACATAACTAGTAGAAACTAGTCAATCTGGAAAGGATTTCTTAAATCGCACGTTTTTTACATGGAAAAAATAGTAGTCTTTGTTAAAACATTTTAGATCTTTTTTGTTTTAAAACAGCTGGGTAAAAAACTTCAATTTAGGTAGAATGTATGTTTTTTTTTAATTTTTAAACCAAACGATAATAATAATGATAATAACGGCCCATTTAAAATTTTAAGCATAAACTTCTTGGATTTCTACCCTTGCAACAGTTAAAAAGTTCTAACTTAGGAAATACTACTCAGTACTATACATCCCGTATTAAATTAGAATTTTATTCTTCAGATAAAATTAAATTAAAATCAGAAATAAACTTACGTTTCGCGGTCTCCAACTTCCACCATTACAAAATGAGAGTCCTCGGGAAGGCTTTCAAGTGATTTCTCTACGACTGGCCATGCTAAAAAAATAACCTTAAAATATTTTGTCCAAAATTAGCATCAATATATTAAACAGTAAATGATATATGTAAGTGCATTTTTACCACGAGCCTTCAGAAAGAAACTTTTTCGTACTGGCATGGTAAATTTACTATTTCCTCAACACTATAAGAAACTATCTACATAAACTAAACTTGGTGAGCTGAAGAGTATATCTTAACAATACATGACGGACGTCATTTTCCTAACACATTGGTGGTAAAACATACCATTAAATTATTAAATTTGTCATAAAAAATACTGTTTTTCGCAAGCGTAAGCGTTTCGGTGGTTTCCTACACGTATCTAACGTATCTACGGTACTAAAAGACTGATTTTGCTGACGTAGGAAAAAAATGTAATTATGTAAAAGTAAGATAAAACAGTTATTTTAAAAACTGCGTTCCTAAATGATAAATTATTAACCAAGACACAAGTTTCAAAATTGATTGTCAAAACATATAAAATACATTTATAAAAGCGTAGTTTTAATTGTATATTTACAACAGCTTTAAGGAAAAAAAAAGTCTTCCATAGATTCATCGGATAAAAAACTGTAAGCGAGATATTCTGGTTAATTGTTACCACAAATGTCTAAGGATAGGTAAGAAAAACAAAATCAATATTTTGTTAACTGACGTGAAAATGAGGAAGAAAATAAAGGGAAAAAAAAGGATTTTTGAAATATTTTCTAGAAAAGTCCAAATTTGAAATCCAAAAACCCTATTATTGTCTTGATATTAAATGCTCAAAAGTGCACTTAAGGTAGGAAAAAGTTAGGCATAAATACTATAAAGTATAGCCGGAAGCAAAACCAAGTCAATATTTTTAAATAGAACCCCTATACAGTGTGTCCTGATAAGGTCGTTCTACGGCGATATCTCGAGAACCCTTCACCGCATAGCTTTCGGAACAAAATATTTATTGTAAAATTGGCCTCAAGAAAATGCTGGAAATTAGTGTCAAGTTTCTTATTCCACCAATAGAGGGCGTAAAACTAAGAACAAAATTAGAAACACGGGTTTTTTAAAAATATGTCATATTTACTTATGTCGTTGATAGTTTTCTCACAAACTAAGTAAAATAAGGAAACTTTTTTTTTCAAGCTTTTTTTTTCAACCAGTGAAATATAGGGAGGCGGGAGGAGCAAATGTACATTTAAAAAAATTAAATAACTTTTTTTCGGCCCAACCGATTTTAATAAACTAGGTCTCGTTTGAAACAGCTTTTATTAGGGCTATAGATAAAATATTAGGTGTGTTGTTAAATTCATCAGATGGTTTAGCGCTGAAATCTATCGTGACGTCACACTAGATTACCGCTAGTTTTATCCTTGTCCATATACTACTAAAACAACGGCCATCTTTCTTTAGCGCTTTTCCATCAATTAATTTAAAAACGGCTTGATGAAACAGCGATTAGTGCGCACGATTCATCGATGAATTTAACAACACGCCTATTGGTATAATAAATTAGTTTTTTGCTTTATCCCTAGAGACTGATTTGTGTCAAAGTTATAAATTATGTCATTTTTTTAGAAAAATTATAAGCTAATTAAAAAGAGCATAGAATAGTAAAAACTGGTAAAAACCGCATTTTGATATCTTAATTAATTTTCAACTCATTGCCAAAAAACTGCATTACTCGTATCCTTTTCTTTTTTAAGCTGTCAAATAAACAACGCGACGTTTTTATCGAGACTGCCTGGACGTCAAAAATCACAAAAAACAGGGACGTCAAAAAATGACAAGTACATTGTTTGTCCAACCTGATAATTTTAAATTTAGTTCTTGTTTATAGCAGTTCATCATTATTATTATTAGTAATAGTGTTGTTAATCGTTATTAAGTAATTTTAAATTATGTCTTATTCCACCACCGAGGCATACGATATGCTCGCCCTTTATTTTTTAAAATTTTCCAAATGCCTCTATCGCTGCAAGACAATATGCCATAAGGTATTACGAAAGACGGCATTTTAATAAAAAAGTGTTTAGACATTTGACAACCCGTTTAAGAGAAACTGGAAATGTGCATTCTATTCCAACACAATAAAGAAACAATTAGCCAAAGCCCGTAGATAATAATCAGGTATTATTATCCACGAGCCGTGTAATTATGAATGCTGTTATTAAATTGATGATAAACAAATATTTAGGTTATTATTGATATTATTTATTATTCGTAGAAAAACAAATGGTTTTTGATGTCATGGCATTCTCGATAAAAAACGCCGCGTTGTTTATCTGACAACTAAAAATAGGAAAGGATATGAATAATGCAGTTTTTCGGCAAAAAATCGAGAAATAATTAAGATATCGAAATGCCGCTTTCATCTTTTTTTTTTCTTTTTAATGCTTATAATAGCTATAATAATAATAATAATAATAATAATACCATTGTATTTAAATTTTTCGAAAAAAAAATGACATAATTTATAACTCTGACACAAATCAGTATCTAAAAGATAAAATAAAAAAATAAATTTATTATACGAATATTTAATCTTAAGCCCTGGTAAAAGCCCTTTCAAACGAGACCTAGTTTATCAAAATAGGTTAAGCCGAAAAAAAATTATTTAATTTTTTTCAAATGTACATTTGCTCGTCCCCTCTCCCTATATTTGACAGGTTAGGGAAAAACGCTTAAAAAAAAATCCTTATTTAACATAGTTTGTAAAAAAAACTATTAACGACATAAGTTAATATAGCATATTTTTAAATAATCCGTGTTTTCAATTTTGTTCTTAGGTTTACGCCCTCTAGCGGTGAAATTAGAAAGTTGAAAATAATTTTTAGCATTTTCTCGAGGCGGATTTTACTATAAATATTTTTTTTTCCGAAAGCTATGCGATGAAGGATTCTCGAGATATTGCCGGAGGTTGCCCTTATTAGGACTCCCTGTATATTTAATATTTTTACAGACAGTGACATAGGCAGAGTTAAAAATCTCTTTTTTGACAATGTATTACAAGGCGCTATTTGTTTTCAAAATGGAAGCATAGTCATTTCTACCAAATTTAATATAATATCTTTTCCAATTTTTGACAAAGTATTAGACATTTTAGTTTATATTAAACATATGCAACAATCTTTTTTATCTACAATTTTTTTGTCTTGGGACTGTTCACAAAAGCTTAAAGCCTAAGTACTAACTTCTTAAGTAAAGTAAGAAATAGTTTACTAACATGAAACTTAAAGATTTGGATGTTTGGTGCAGACCGCAGGTTTAACAGTTTGGACGCTCTATTGATAAGGAAAGGACAAAGCGTGTACTGCAAAGGAATGCGTAAGACTGGCTCTCTGTGCCGCTCTAAAAGAGGAATTAGTTGACTAATTCTTTGTAGCCATCAAAATACCTATAAAAAAA
>JAHBCN010005851.1:0-52368 GCA_019359885.1 Listronotus oregonensis | reverse complement strand
TTTTTTTTTAAATTTTTTTTAAAAAAAAAATAAAAAAGAAATTTTAAAAAAATTCCATGTAGGGGAAATTAAAAAATTTTTTGGTAAATTTAAAAAAACCCATACCCAAGAAACAATCTCTTATTAAATAAATGGTTTAAGAAATTTTTTTAAAATATTTTAAAAATATAAAAAATAAAATTTAATTATTATTAATTAATATTATTTTATATATATAAATATAAATATATATATATATATATATATATATATATTATATATATATATATATATATATATATATATATATATATATAAATTTGTTCTAAAATATATTTAAAATAAAAAAATGAAAACTTAAGCCATAATATCCCATTAAAAAAGTATACAATTTATGGTACTCTTTAACAAAAAAAGTGGTTTTAAAAACGAAAACTATTTTTTATGTTTGTATTACGTTTTTAATTTTGAAATATACCTGTTCCAAAAGGTGAGTTATTGCCAATCATATGCATTTTTTTTTCATTTTTTTTTTCAATAACTTAATTAAAAAAAGATAAATAACACAAATATAGTACAAAAGCAGAACATCAAATATAGAAGGAAAAAAAGAACTACGCAATTGTATTGCTGATATTTCGCAAAATGTAAATATACGCATCACTTTTTTAATTAAAAGTATTTTAGTTTTTATAATTGTTGTTGTAAATTGTCGTTAAATTCGGAGAAAAGTAATTAACTAAAATGTGTTGCAAAATTATCTGGAATCCCTGAAAACGGTAGCTATTGTCTGCTTGGCCTTCTTCTTCTAAAAAGAGAGTAATGGGAAAATTTCCTAATTTTCTTTAGTTCAATGAATTTTACTTGTACAAAAAACCTTAACTAGTTTGTAAAGTTAAAATATAAAAAGTAGTAAAAAGGATGGCATGATTTATGCCTTTTTTTAAACAACTGCTATAAAGAGTGGTCACTAAATTCTCGAAAGTTAAACATCTGGTTACATCGCCTGTACTTTCAGCAAACACAAAATGTTGTCTTTTAACGGTCCAAATTTTATAAAGTTTGTCCCAATAACTCATGATATAGTTGGACATACTGGGTAGGAGACATTTTATGACATAAACACTTACCTGTTCTGCCATCGGCTTAAACTACAACCACGGACACTATATAATGTTATAAAGATTTATAAAAATATAAAATAAATATTTAAAAAGGGTTAAAGTAAACATATGTTAGCCAAAATGCATAAAAGACATCAATATAATAAAATAAAAACAACTAATGTTTACGAAGATTAACGCAAAAACTTATTGCACCATCGAGTGCTTATATTCCTACAATTTTAATATAAGTTAAAAGAAGGCTTAAATCATGGCCGAAACGTAACAATATTCTCTATGTTGTCAATTTTTACTATTTTGTAACAATATTATATTAACCTAAATTAAATAATAGTATTGAAAACAGTATAAGGAATTTAGTCCGGTTTTAAAATTTTTCTACTACTAAAAGGTGGTTTTATGGTTATACAGTATAAAGAACTTTTAGGGTATTTTGAAAAAGCCAAACATACACTTATAATAACTTCTAACTTGTGCTTAGTCATCTATTAGGTAGCACAGCAAATCTAATCTAACAAATGACCATAAAAAATGGTTCATTTTATCCCAGTCATAATTTTTTTCATATTTTCTATGGCCTCTTTTGCTGCACGTCTTTCTCCACGCTTGCACTCTAGAGTCCATAGTAGATCTATACGCCTATAGCTACAACGCTATGATGAGCAACCAGTTTTGCAGTTGCACTTCTTTAACTTCCTACCTGAATCTCAAATTAATATGCGTTTGGACCAAAGGATTACCAAGTACCTTTTCTCTCACCCATTTCCAAATACTAAAAAAATGGTGTACTTACAAATTCCTATTAGACCTACTTTAAATTTGATTTTCTTGGTAAGAAGCACGCAGTGAGTGCTATAATAATGTAGCAGAAATTAAGCCGAAAAATATATTTTCCTAATTTATTTACGTCTTTTTTTCTGCAGAGGAATAATATAATTTACAGATATAGTGCTCAAGTAATTAAATATTGTCATAAACCAAATTATCATTTGGGCCCGATATGGAGTTTAATGTCTTTGTGTTTTTTTCCCCATCCAAATCTTCCAGGCAGAATTTTTACTTTTGCGGCAAACAAAAGAAAACACCGTCGCAACTTGTAAAAGGATAAAAGGGTCTTAGAGCTGTACACTTTCTTGTTCCCAGTGCCGTCGCATTATTTTGAATGGAAATGTATCGACGACATTTTTCATTTCCAAATAGAACCCAAATTTCCTTTATTCCTCTATTTTTAAGACCATAAAAAGTTAAACTGCTAATAAAATTACATTAGCATCAACTTTTTTAATTAAATACTGATTCTGCTCCATCTGATTCCTTTTGGTCAAAAAAAGATTTGCCTTTTAAAGATGAAGCGGTCTTATTAGATATAATTATTTTACCAACGTTTGTTGGAACTTCGACGTTAATAATTTGCTTTGTTAGATATATACCACAAGGTCAAAAGAATTAGTCGTTAATATTGAAATTGGCTAAAAAGTCACTCTATGTGCTTGGTATAGGCCCTTAAAAGTTGTAATAATTAAAACTTGTCAAGTATATACTAAATATTACATTTCTCTTTTGGTACAATTTTTCTTTGAATTTCGGTTTTTTTTTCTACATTTTTTGAACTGACCTCCCAAACCACATCAACTGTGTTTCATTTAAGGAAAAATGGTTGTTCTTTGGTATGTAAAATAAGATCAAAATGTACATATATTTTCAGAAGTATTACCATGTCGCGGTGGTTAAAGATTTAGCAGAAAATACTATCACAAAGTGTAGGACGCTCTGCACTTTCTGCCTCTGGGTATTTCTCAAAAATTTGGCTTTATTTCCAGGAAAGCATTTTTTAATACTGATAAAGGAAATTTTTGATTTTTATGTTCAAAAAAATTATGTAAATGTAGATTTTGCAACTTGCTTACATTAAATAGTCGGAAAAATAGCTGCACAGCACTGTTTTTTTCTATTTCGCTTAAAGGTTGATTTTGAAATTTTTTAATTTTAATTTTTTTATGCTTTGTAAATGGTTTTATTTTGCTTAATTAGCCTTTCTTGAATAAACGCATTATATAATTCTAAACCATTTTGCTCAGTCGTCCTTAAACAATCCCAATCGCTTTGGCTAAGTATTTTTTTTCTGTACCTAAAATTATTATTTTATTTTAGTAGCAATACAAATGATGATGGTCGAAGAAGAAACACGAATGCACGCCAAGACCGCTACCTAACACTCTTAAGTTTTAGGAACCGATTTAGCGGTTCTTGACTTATAAAAAATAAATAACTTAAAGCTGTTTGTCGACTTTTGTCCATAGCATCGAATTATCGTTGAATTCCATCATTTGGGCTGCATTTCCATCGCCCACATATTGTACTACCATTGACAGCGCAGCATCGACACCAAAGACTTAAATGGTGTCGCGCACGACTTACTGGCACGAAAAGTGGAATTCGCTAGTATTTTCCGATGAATTCCGATTCTGCTTAGGGATGCGCGATGGGTGAAAACGGGTCAGATGACTTCGCGGAGAAAGAAGAAATTTGGCATTTTCGGTTGAGCAACATGTCGCTCGCTCTGTAGATTTTATGATATGGAAAACGATACGCATTGGTAGTAGGTCTCCTCTAGTTTTCATCCAAGGATCCCTGACTTCCGTGCGTTACATAAAGAAAGTGTCAGAACCAACTACCATATTCTACGTCCATCGTGTTGGTAACGCCTTATTTCAGCAGGTTAATGCACGACTATATATCGCTCTGGTAACTATGGCTTATCTAGAGCAACAATTTGTTCATATTCTTCCTTGACCTTCACATTCTCCCAAACTGTCCTCCATAGAACACGTATGGAACACGCTGGGGAAAAGCCTCATTAGATTGCCTAACCCAACATGTACTTTAGCAAAGTTGATGAATAAAATTCAAGTTGCGTGGGAGGCACTTTCTTAAGAAGCTTTTAATCATTTAATTAAAACCATGCCCAGATGCACTAGTGAGTGTGTAAATTCTCACCGTGGTTATACCCATTATTTTAATTCCATTTGTTGTTTTACGCCATAGTGTCATCACATATAGCAAATATTATTAAATATAAAACAGCAAAATTTGGTAAAGTTTGATACATAATTTCTAGGTGTTGCAATTTTTATAATAAATAGTGTATTTAGGAAGAACATTCTTTACTAAAACCCACCATTAGATTCAAATTCTACACCTTTAAACTAACCAAAAATACCTCATTGCCAAAATTAGACGGTAAATGAAAATAGATTATAAATGTCAACCATTTTTATAAATAGTAGCTATGTTGACTCAGATTGCCTGTGAAAAGTTTCATGCGTTTATCATAATATGCCACAATTTTTTACTAATCGCGAATACTACTATATTGTTCCGTGACACCCCGTATAAAAACACGGATCCTGGTTTTACACCTTTTTATTGGATATCAGGTTTACCAACGTTTCTATGGTAACACTTCAACGTAACGTAATTATGACAACTCGTTAACCTTTAAGTGTCTGTCAACTTCTTATCTCTTCGAAAGACAAAACAAAAACCCCGCGCTTTTTATAGTACAGTGGAAAAGAATGGAAAAGTCTAGAATTAGCAGAAAGGATTCTTTTACTACAGGATGTAAGAAAAGTGTAAAATGGATGTCTCCAGCGCCCTCAGGATAATCCGCAATGACCGTCGAAAAGGGAAAAACTATGGTAACCTATTTTAAATAAATTATTAACCTAAATAAAAAAATTCTAACCTTTTACATTTCTAATCACTAAACACTAACTAAAGTCCGTAACAATATTTAGCAAAATATTTACCCTAAAACGTTTTACCTTACTTCTTAATGTTTGTATTTTTTCTTTACCTTAATTGCATGACACTACGTTAATTATATATTATTTAAAATTTACCAATCGCTACTGTTTTTTCTTTAGTCAGTTAAAACTTTCCTATTTAGTCGTTAATTTTGCGGTGTTTTATAATTTACCTTTTATATTTTAATTTCAAATAGTTTTACTAAATTAAATGTGTTAATAAAACCCTTTTTTAAATTAGGATAAGGAAGACACTTTCGAGCAGCGGAAATAACAAGATTTTTAAAACAAAGTGTCTGGCTTGCAATTTCCTTACCTCCATTACATTATCTTTTCGCATTATTTCCCGTCATTATCCCCAAAATGGCTGGTCATGTTGCAGACAAATGACACGGCGACATGGCTGAAACAAAAAGGTTGTGTTAGTGCAAATAGAAATGAGGGCAATTATGAAATAAAGCGAGGGGATTGTGGAACCATATTTTATTAAATTAAATTATCATTAGATTTGGCAAACCAGAATCTTGCTAAATGGCTAAAGAAAATAATATATTTTACTCTTTCTAAAGTACAAGGTGTCCTTTAATGATGCGCTTACGATTCAGTGTGTATTTAAGTTTCTAAAGATAAATATATATGGTTTACATGTATACGGATTAACTGTTCTGCTACAGATTATATACAGGGTATTTTAAAAGTAATTGTTAACACATGGACAGCGTCTATTATCTTTAAAATAAAAGAAAGTCCTTATTAACATGGATTCTAAATGCTTCATTTCCAGTAACGTCCCGGTAAAGGGTTCGTTATTGTTGCAGAAACACATCTTGCAACCTGGAAGCTATTTTTCTATAGCCACAAGTGCGCAAACATTCCTTTTAAACCTTTATAAATGAATAAAAATCTAAATTAAAAAAAATAAATATCAGATATAAACCAATAGAGCTTAATCGAATCTAGAACTAGAGGGACAATGAAATGTCTCAAAATGAAGTTAAGCTCGAAAACATGTCATTGCTGTAAGAAACCGTGACTAGAATTTTAATTTACGAGAACAGCTGGTTTGTTCATAACTATTGAAATTCAATATTCCTTTAGTGTAAAAAACTATAGCATACAGGATCACCGAATGTTTCTATTTAAAATTTATGAAAATGTGTTTTGATTGGTATAGCACTACGTCACATGTTGCACAAGTTGGCAAATTTTTCTTTAATGAAAAAATCTGTAGGTCTTGTCAAAGTGTACATTTCAGTTGAGCTACTAAATATTTGAATTAAAATGACAGCTTATGTATAAGATCTTAAGTGATGATTAAAAATAAATAACGGGCTGAAGCAGGACAGGCTTCAGCTGGGAGCAGTGAATAATAAAAGTGATTGGTGAATGGTATGATTTGGAGATTAGCAAAAAGTTAAGGTAATATCCGATCCTATTAATAAGATAGTTCGTCAATAACTAATACCGGGTGTCCCCAAAACTGTAAATAATTTCTAACTTTGACTTCAAACTTTTTTACTTTTATAATAATAAAAAACAATATTAAATTGTGTTGTATCGGTATCGTCGATAGACTTAAGCCTCATAGACTCCGGAAGGCGTTTTGGTTTTTCAGTGAAATTTAAATAAATTTCTTGCTAATTTTAAGTTAATTTTTCGTCAATTTTTTGAGTAAATTTTGTAGTTCTTTTCTCTTATATTTTGTAAACAGCTGATATTGTAATTAGATAATAAGTTACGTTTAATTTTTCTAACGTCTTGACAAATGAATTAAGGCTATCAATGCCTAGTGAAAGAGTAAATTCAAACCCTTTTCTTTCTTCTATAATTTTTAAAGTAAATAAAATTTAAAAGGCTTGTCAACGCCAAATTTATACCTTTTAAAAACTGTAAAGTATAAACATAAAATTAAGTTGCTGATACGCCCCATTGGCGTATCACAGGAATTTGTGGGGTAATAATTTATATATATTTTTTGTAAATAAAACTTGTTTAAATTTATGCTATTCTAGTGTCTCATTTATCAATAGTTATTCTACAGGGCGTCCAAACCTTAACTTTGCACCCATTGGGTTGCAGTTCATATTTAGCCGATAACAGAGTTTGTCGGCAACTACTTATGGTGCGGAGGCGTACCGATCAACGTTTCCCCATTAGTAATGAAAACGATTTTTAATTAACTGCACTAAACCACTGAACTACTTGCCTAATGACTTTTAAATACCCTCTTAAATAAAGATATGGCTTTCAATATTTTGCCCAAAGACGCTGTTTTATAAAAACAAACATATTTTTAATCAATAATTAATATTATCTATTTAGGCCCAAACATATGTCGTAGTGATAAATTTAGCAGCTTTTAATACATTTTTATGCACAATCCAATATATTTTTTATAGCAGTTTTTTTGGTATCTTATTCAATATTTTATAGTTTAGACTAATTTAAAAAACTTAAATTTAATTAATTAATATTTAACACACACTTCTTGTCTTTAGTATAGATAACTAGGTACATACCTATTATGTATGTTATATTTAAAGTTCAACAGACATAATAGGTAGGCACTTAGTTGTGTGTCCTAGAGACAAGAAGAGCGTGTTGGGTATGAAATTTATTTAAAATGAAAATGTAGACAGAAATTGGTCTTATTTTAAATCTCAGTACTCTCTATGTAAGTGTTTTTGGTGAGATCCTTTTACCACGATCATTTTATTCATAATTACCCAAAGATAGAACTCTTGACTTTAATCTTTATCCCATCCCATCCAAAAAATCTGTTTTTTTCTAATTAAAAGAGCACTCATTTTTTGTTACCTTGTTGTGAGCGGTCCTGGAGAAAAAATATTTTTATTTATTTAAAATCCTAAATTTAATACAAAAAAAGGAAGAAAAAAAATTAAACGAATGACATGTTTTTATTAACTTTGTATTCCTCTCTTTTTGGCGTTTTATAAGAAATAAAATGACGTAAAGCGTGTTTTCTTAAGTAGATACTGTACAGAGGTAACTGGAAAAAAATATAATGCGCGCCAGGGAGAAAAATAAAAGCGCCGCGTCGCGTCGTCCAAACCAAAACGACGTTAAAAATTACCTTAAAATACCCAACTAAAATGTTTTTATTTAATATTCCTTAACCCAGCAATTTATATTTATTATTCTTAACAAGGAACTGTGAGCCTGACAAAAAAATTCAAGAAACAATTTTCATGTGAGACTAGATTGTGTCCTAGTTATAAAAAAATATTTACCCACATAGTTTGTCTAAATAGCAGCTGTCATTTCCTCATTGTTTACCATTTTTCCCATAATTTATGAAGAGACCAAAATTTTAAATAAACCCCTAGTTTTTTGAAAATTTTTAAATTCCGTAATTAATAAATTTTTGGAAGAAAAACGAAGCCTATAGATTATGAATACATCTTGGCAACGCAGCACGCTTTATAGGATACCGGCGCGGTGAAAGTTTTGGGAGCGATTTTCATGTCTATTTTTAGCAGCTAGAATAATATTTATTATTTTAGTAGTAGTAAGGGTCCACCTGGAAGGATCCGTAGGTTTACAGGCCCTGAATCCCCTAGGCTTCAACCACCCTCGCTCTCCTTTGGCTGAGCAAGTCCTCACTACGTGTTTGCCATGTTGGCTATCACGGTTGTTTGGGTTTTGAATTTTGGTTAGCCTGAATCTGGCTTAGCGGAGTGGGGTTTAAGAAGTGATGAGAAGCTGCCCTTGCCCCAGTGACTCGGGACAATCCAGAAATCGGATTTTTAGGCTAGCGAGAGGCCAGGGTGGGTGGTACCGGTCCTTCCTGTAGGTACGGGTACCATCCTAAGAAGTACTTAGTCCAAAATTTGAATTTTTGGTCTTTGTGGGGCCTTTGGGGGCTGATCATACCCGGGGCCTCGGATCAGAGGGTTTTTGGGTGGTTTTCAGTATGAGGTAGAGTTTTTGGCTCTTCTTTGATAAAAGAATCGTTTTTGAGTTCAAATTTCTTTGAATTTGCATGTTGCGTACAAAACCAGGGACGTTGGCGCATTTCTGTTTCATGGGGTTTTGAAAGAGGTGAGTCTTGAGATGTATGACTTTTCCGCGAGCCCCAGGCTACAGGATAAGACATATTTGGGCGAATGGTTTAGTTTCTCAGAAGGTTTATTTTTATAGTTAGGGGGGTTTCCGGGAGGGGTGGTGTATTGAATGGGCCATGCGACCCAATTATTTTAGTGTTTACGGGGTTGATTTTTTAAAAATGGGACGACTAAAAATAAGGTAAATGGAGAAAACGGGTTTTGTCATCTCATAATAATATCGTTATGAAAGGTTTATAATTAGGTTGTCATAATTTATTAAATTGATTTCCGGGCAGTCCATCGATCCCAGGGTAAAAGCAGGTGTTATAAAAAATTAATTTAGGGGTCCCCATTTTTTTAAATTTTTTTTTTTAGGGGAAAAATTGGTTTATAGCAAAATTAAAAAAATTTCCCCTTAAAAAAACAATTTTTAAAAAATTTAAAAATCGTTTTTTTTGAAAAAAAATCTTAAATAACTTTTTTCTCTTTTTTATTAAATTTAAATTTTTTTTTTTCCTTTTTTTTTAAAATATTTTTTTAAAAAAAAAAAATATCAAAAACTTAAAAAAATTTTTAAATTTTTATCCAAAAACAAAAAAAAATTTTTTTTTAAATTTTTAAACCAAAAAAATTTTTCGAAATTTTTTTTTTCCTTTTTATTCCGAAAATTTTTATCATAAATGGGCCAAAAACCCCAGAATTAAAAAAAAAAAATGTTAATTTTCACCTAGGGGGCCAAAAAAAGGGGGTTTACCCCCTTTTAAATAATTATTTTTTTTTTAAAAATTTTTAAAACCTTTTTCTAAATTTGGTTGAGAAATTGGAAAAAAAAGAGAGGAGGGACGGTCCGATAGGGACGAAAATCGGTTTTCCCTTTTCGGTTATAGGGGGGTAGGTCCAACCAAACCCCAAAAAATTAAAAAGAAAGGATTAAAGAACTTTTAAAACCGAATGGGAAAAAAAAAAATTTTAATTAAAAATAAGGGCTAAAAGGGGACTTGCGTCTGGGGCCCGGGGGTTTGACCCCCGTCGAAAGGGCTTTTTTTTTTTAAAAAAATTTTGTTTCAATTTATAATTTTTTTTATAAAAATTGAAGAAATTAAAAATATATTTTATTGCCTTTATTTTTAAAATTTTTAACAAATTTTTTTTTTTTAAATAAAAAAAAAAAAAAAAAGGAAAAAAAAAGAAAAAAAATTAATTATTTAATTTTTTAAAAAAATTTTTAAAAAAGTTGAAGAGAAAAAAAGAATTTAATTCTTTTTTAATCAAAAAATTTGGTTAAAAATTTTTTTTTTTAAATTTTTATAAGTGTCCTCCCTTTTTTCCCCTGGCTTTTTAAAAACGAAGAGAGTTCCCCCCCTTTTAAATTTTTTTGGAGTTTGGTTGGTATCTACCCATTCTATAAGCACGCGAAGGGGGAGCCTATAACTGGATGCACCTCTCAGACCGTCCCCTGATAAGAGTAAAACTACTTTAAAAAAAAAATACAGGAGGGGTTAGATGGATCCTCGCCGCAAAAGGGAACGGGGCGTGTTGCGCGTATTACCAATCAAAGGGGGAATTTTTCGCACGCGAGTTACAAAAAATTTTTTTTAACAGGATTTTAATTTTATTAAAAAAAAAACCATAAAACGTTTTTTTTTATTATAATATTTAATGAAATAATTTTTTTAGAAACATATTAGTCGAATCTGTCTCAGATATAACTGCCCTTTGGGGAAATTTTTTTTATGTGAAGGAAAAGTATGTAATATTCTTATAAAATCTATTTTCTGTTATATTATTAGGTAGTATTTTATAATGATAATTAAATTTTTAAAGTTTATTTGCTGTTATTTATATTATTGGGGTTTTTTATTTCATGTGTTTTTAAAATTTTTTTTATAATTAAACTTTTTAAAAAATTTTTAAAAAAACTGCCGTTATAAATTTTTTAGAGTCCGACCGAAACCGGTTTTCCGGTCGAAATCAAAAAAAGACTATTCAGTTGTGGTTCCCCGTTTGGGGGCCCAAACCGAAACCGAAACTTACGTGGTAAAAATAAAATTTTAAAAAAAACAAAAAAATTTTTTGCTTTTTTCCCTAAAGTTTTGCATCAGTTAGGGGGGTGAAAAGGGGAAAACAGTATATTAATTTTGTTGTTATCATTTAGTGTATATCGTATAGTTCGATCAGTTTTAAAATGCAAACCGGTGCCCCTTAAAAGAAAAAAAAAAAAGAAAAGTAAATAAAAAAAATTTTTTTTTACTGGCGGTCGTCTTTTTTTTTTTTATGGAATTTTAAATTTTCCGACACGGGGGGGAAACGGACATTACCAACAGCAAAGACTGTCGCGTTCAAAACATACGTTTTTTTGGGTACTTTTTTTTTTTTTTTCTCCTTTCAAAGAGAACCGGGGAAATTTTATCTTTATGCTGATCCTACTGTACTTTTTATATAAAAAAAAATTTTTAAAAAAATTCTATTACACTCTTAGTTCCAGGGACTTCCGAAATCAGTTTCAGTTTGGGCAAAAAATTTTGGCCAATTTTGGCCGAAACCAAAACCGCCACCAAAAAAGGATTTTTCCGAAAAAACGGCCGGAACCCCCAAAACCCAACTTTTCGGTCGGACACTAAATTACGTGAGATTATTTTATTATTTGTTTAACATTTTTTAAAAACCTTTTTTTAAATGTATTTAAATTTGCTGTTTTATATATTATTACGTGGTATTTATTTATAATTTGTTTAAAATTTTCTTTTTAAATTTAACTTTTAAAAAAAACCCCAAAAAAGAAGAAACAAACCACACAAAAAAAATAATGTCAGATATAAAAATAGGGGGTTAAATTAAACTAGGTAAGTTTTTCAATAATGGTTGTGTCACATTTTCAAAAGCTTGTCAGAATCGTGCCAAAATTTAGGAGCATACTGGGGTTAAAATATGAGCTTTTTAAAGATGTATCGTAAAAAACCTATGTACCATTAAAAAAAAATCGATGACGTCAATATTTTTTTCTAACTTTCAGTAAAAATACAAAGATTGAATTAAGTTCTAAAGTAGGAGAATAAATAACTATATTGACCTTTTAGTGTTTCCCATAAAAAAAAAAGCTAAAAAAAAAATTAATGGAAGTCCATACTTTACACTTATAACTTTTTAATTAAAAAACAAAAATCAATAAAAGCCGTTTATTACCGATGCCCATTCTGGTTTGTTATTATATGTAAAAAAAAAAAACCGACCCCCTTTGGAAAAATTGTTTGTGGCGGTTGGCATAGCGACCGTACATTGTTGCCAGTGGTTACGAAACGGGGGTTCTTCGTTCATTACCGTCGAAGCACGATTTGAATTTTTTTCAGCTGATGATGAATGCTCTTAAAGGATAATTATTAATTTCTATGTAATTTATATTCGGCGAAAATTTTCCCTTGAAAACAATTTTTAAAACTTAGGTTATTTACTTAACATTTTATTAAACAAAATTATTTGTACTTGTATTATTGTTAATAAATATAGATGCTTTTTTAGGTTTTTTGTAGATCCATATTTTCTTTGGTTTTGTAACTCAAAAGCAGGTTAGAGAAACTATATAATTTTGGCTTCGGATTATTATAATTTAAATATTTCAATAAAAAGTTCACCTTTTTTAAATTATTTATTGTCCTTTTCCGCAAAAAGTAGTTTTGCCATTATTAACAGTGTCTTATTTACAGATTTCCTTTAAATACAAAAAAATTTAAAAAATCATTAAAAATTATATTCAAAAAATTGTTTCTTTCGGAAAGAAAAACTATTTTTTTTGCTATATGTTTTGTTTACCGACCAAATCTAATTTTAGGTCAAAGTAGTTTATCCAAGCGAAACAAGTTTATTATTAAATTACTGTAAAATTCTATCTATAATTCCTATTTGGCTTTTGGCTTTCACGAACCGCTTATTTAATTTTGATAATGTTTTTTTAGAATGAAATATTGATTCCTCGGTAACAATACTATATCAGGAATTTGTACTCATAATTTAAGTAAAGCATAATTATGCAAAATGAGCCGAGGTTTATTTTTTGTAATTTGTAACAGCCTGTAGGAAGCAGCAGCTACAGTAGCTCTTATCCACTGGAAACACACTGTAGCCTAATTTTTTTTTAATATTATATTTCTTTTTATCACCCCATTATATCTGCCTTTACCAGAGATACACTGATCTAAAACGCCGGAAAAAAACTTTGTCTCATAAAAGTTTTAGGGATTATTCCAAAAAATAAAATATTGTCAAAATCAAATAAGTGGCTGGCGAGAAAGCCAATTTTGAAACCAGGGTCAGCTTTTAGTGGCCGTTATTTCGTGAAAGTGAGTTTATAAAGAACTATTATTTTTGATAAGCACGGAGTTTAAAAAAATAATAATAAATTTGACAGATAATGCGAATCCCGTGATTATTATTTTTTTAAATAATTTTCATCTCGGCCGCAGCAAAAATTGATACCGAACTCGAATTTTGAATCAAACCATCAATGAAAACCCTTATTATGCAGATTTTACTGGTTACACTGTATTATGTTTTTTTATTACTCTTAGACTTAAATTTTAAAAATTAAGTTTAACCAAGAGACCCTTGTGTCTTGCTATTAAATCAAAATCATTTTTCTGTAAGGGAAAACTCCATTATAGATATCAAATTAAACGATTTTCAAAACAAACTTTTATTCAAAAGGAAAGTTTCTATAACAAATGATCTTTTTTGACAAGTATGCCTATCTCTTCGTTACATTAATCTTTTCTCAAAAACACCGTGCCGGGTGTAAAGATTTTATTATTCTACATGGGATATACGATCTACTTTTGTAAGCGCTTCAGAGAATATGAGATTTTTTATTAGCAACGTTGAGTACTTTTTGAATATAAATATATTTTTTATAATTTGTTACAGAGAAAAAGAATAATGTGATTAGGTTCAGAAAGTCAAGGGTTTTTTTGTTAAGAAGAAATGTTGTGATTTTTATCGCGATTACTTCTATTATTTAAACAACAGTATTTTACTGTTTTTTTTTATATAAACCAAATTATTGCTTAAAAAGAAACTGGCTAAAATATTGTGAAAAATAAAATGTCATTATAAAAAAAAATAATAATTAAATAACTAAAGTGGCCTGGATATTATTAAAGTGATAACCATCTTTAAAACTAGATATTTATTACGAAAAAATAATAACAATAAAAATTGCGGGCGGTATAAAGCATATGGTCGTGTATTTTTTGTCCTAAAGAAATCAGTTTAACTTGTTAGTGCTATAATAATTGTTTACCCAAAAAAGGCAAAAAGTATTACGAAAGAGCTAGATAGCTTAATAAGAGAAATGTTTTAAAAGTTTAATGCTAAACAAACTATAAAAAAAAATTTGATGTTAAAAATATGATTAAAACTTTTCTCAAGGTCATTTTGAACGAGTAACTGTCTTTATAAATTATTAATATTAACATTTTAATCGATAATGAAAATATTTAAACGATGAGCTGTACATATGGTAGCATAGGAGATCGAGGATCGTTAAGCGACCTGTCAGGTATATAACGCCCAGATAAAGGAGGCACATTTTTTTTTTTCAAATAAATAAGGTTTAAATTTTATTTTAGTTGAAGTTTCAAGGTAATCGAAATGGGCACAGTTATTGGACCAAGAAAAATTAAATAAAATATCCGTGCTACCAAGTTATTCCCATTGCCTCGAGGCACATGTATATTAGTTTGTTTCATTCAATGAATACAACACTTTGAATTAATTTGTAGATGGATCTAAGCTGGTATACTTACTTTTACCAAAAAAATATTGTTATTAGCGACATTTTTAATGGCCAAAATCACCTTTTTGCTTATATCTCCTTTATTAGTTATTTTATTTATAATGTGTATATAAAATAAAAAAACATACTGAAAGGCATATTTCTTGTTTTAAACATTTTGTCTGTAATTTTATTTAGTTTTTGAGATATGTGCCTTTTATTATAAATTTAAATCGTTAACATCTCAAAAACTAAAAGGGCTACAAAAAATTTCATAAAAAAAAGGTGACGTAGTTTTATTAGACCATCAATTTTGATAATTTACCTTTTTTTTGCTAAAATTAATAGTTTTCGAGTTATATTAAAAAAAAAACGATTTTTTACGATTTTTAGGGTAAAAAAAGCAATTTGAACCCGCTGAGCTGAGGCATCAGTACGGCTTTAAATTGATTATTGTTTATAGTAATATAAAAAATGTTTCATGCGTATCTCTTAGTGGGTTGGTTTTTTGCGGTGGCCTCCCGGAATATAAGCGAGCTCCACGATACTACTGGTCCTGGGCAAAGACTGTCTTACGGTCGTCTGTCTCTGTCTCTCATCTCGGTCTCTGGTCTCTGTCGCTGCGCGAACCGCCACCTTTACAGGAAAAGCTGAATGATACAATAAGATTTCAAACTTTTTCTGACTTAACCTTAATGCAGGTATCACTACTGATCTTTATTTTCTATGGCGCTACCAGCCGTACAACCAAGTAAGCATTAAGTCAAACAGGCACAAAATTCTATAGTCCAATAATATCCCGAAACGGAGTCATAAAGTGGTCATTTAGGTCTTGTGATTTAACGCCAGATTTTTTCCGTCAAGGCATTCTTAAAAATAAAGTTTACGCTAAAAAACCAAGACATATTCCAACACTAAAAAAGAACATTAATTAAGATGCGATGAGAGAAATTAAAGTATCAGTGATTGAAAGTATCTTACCAAGCACGGTAGACATTTAAACGACATTGTCTTTCACATTTAATATTTTAATTGTTTGTACTTTTATTTGACCTACAAAATATGATGCATTCTTTCTAACTTACTTATTACAAACTAACATCCTAAAGTCCCTTCTAAAAAACCCTTTATTACCATGTTAAAATTAAATGTTATTATGTTGTTTCATTGCAAAATGTGTAAACAAAACATGCAATATTTTGTAATTTTAGGTAAATTAAAACTTTTATTGCCCTACAGCAAACGGGTCATTCGTTATTTTGTAACTTTTTTCCTACACTTATTATTTAAATTAACTTCCGCAAAAACGCTGGATTTACTGAATATATTAAAACTTTTATTTCTACTTGGGTTCGTTTAATGTTTGCTATTCAATGTTGTAGCTTAAATGGTTTTCAGTATCATAAAGAGCCCCGAAAATGTAACTACATTAAATGTAAATTTTAGGGAAAAGCTTCAAAGAATTTAGGGTAACGTTGCAAACACTTATATATTAAATTTAAAAGTTAAAATATATGTTTTTATATTGAATTATTTAATACTGAAACAAAATAGAAAAGAAGATAATTTGATGATGTCCTTAGAAGAAACTATATTGTCGTTGTTTTTTGCTTTTTTATTTTAAGAGTTTTTAAACTACAGAATTTTACATAAAAATAGTAATTTATGATATAAGTGTTAAAAGTACAATTTTAAGGCACGAATGTGAAAGTTCGCTCTCTTCGCTCATTCTGCAACTCACATGAGTCCCTTTACGTACTTTAAACACAAACATCATACAATATTTTTTCTACAAACGCAATAATATAGTAAATAATTAAATTATTTAAAAATTGGAAGATTTACGGTCGAATGATGATCGCGTTGTTAAATTTAGCAATAGACTTAGCAATTATTAAAAGTTAACAACGGTTTAGAATGTTTAACAAAACGTCATTGTCAGTGTTATTCAATGATTTTAGTAGGCAACCTGTCAAAATCTGACATTTTGTTAAACATTCTAAACCGTTGTTAACTTTTAACAATTGCTAAGTCCATTGCCAAATTTAACAACGCGATCATCACTCGGCCGATAGTTTTACATAGCATCGTATAGAAAAATTATTGAAGTTGGCATTTATTAATGAATTCTAACAACCGTTGTTGATGCTGGTTGGTTACTGGCCTATTTACTTCAAATTTAATATATCGTGTCAGTTTTAGCTCGCTTTAGTTTTTACTTAAAATTAACCTAAAATTGAAAATGTAGACAAAGTATTGGTTGCATAGATCCATTTAAAGAGATAGATGAAGCGGCCAGTAGAGCATCGCTGGATATACTGCCCAGGAAATCTCGTATACAATGTAATATTGTCTACAATAAGTTTATGAATTGGTGTAAGGAGAAAGGCGTAGCTGGAAAATATACTGAAAATATATTCCTTGCGTATTTTGAGGAAAAGGCAAAGATTTGGAAAGCATCATCGTTATGGTCGACTTAGATATCAGTAAGTTTTTTAAGCTTATCGCTTTTTGAAAGCGTCAAGGAGAGGAATACCAGCCCAAAAAATCAAAGATTCTGAGCAAAGCGCAAATTGACCAGTTTTTGTGGCAGAAAATTACACGCCAAAATTATTAAGTTGACAAAGTAAAACAAAAGCAAATTTTATTTAAGAACGTTCTTAGAATTGCCAAAATGTTGATAGGAAAAATTTAAATTACTTAATTTATTTTTAAAGCAACTTAAACTCATTTTTTTACTTGTCCTACTTTTTCCATACACGCGCCATTTGACTTGGATCTACTTTTGGCTAGATAACAGGTTGCTTATTTATACTTTACATACGCATCCCAAATTTTAAAATAATATCTTCTATGGCAACGGAAATAAGCTGTGAGCAATACTTTTGTTGATACCGAGTATACGCAAAATACTTTTAAAATGTTTCAAAATGGCTTTTTACACCACACTTAGCACTAATAATTTCACACAAAGATCCCTACACCTTGCGAATGATCCAAATTTTACAAAAAGTGATCTCTTACACACCGATGAGCTATGTACTTTTACGGCTTTTGCTTTGAAGAATAAATATCATGATTTTCTCTCGAAAGTCTTCAGTTAAACAAGGTAAAATAAAATGAACTTAAAAAAAGTTGGATTATTAGCTTTAAGACGACACATTAAATCAATATATTAATTTTAAGTCAAGTACACTAAAACCTATTAAGATCAAGTTACAGAAGACTAAAAACCCAAGATGTTTTTGTAGGCAACATACAATTTTGCGTTAACAATAAGTTGTATTTTTTTTATAGCGCAATTATAACATTTAATAATAAATATTAATAAGATGAATTTGACGTTTAAACTTCAAGCTAATTAAAAGAAAAATTCTAATGTTAAATGAAATAGACCTTAGCGACGCTTATGTAAGTATTTTTATAAGTTTTTGAGTTCGACTCCAGGGTAAAGTCAATTCATATTTGTTAGAAGCAAAAGACCTTATCTTCACTAAAAAGGTTTAATTTATAATAGAGCCGACGCGTTTTGGTCAAACAACCATTATCAAGAGTCAACTTGCAAAATTGATGTAAGTTTGGTTTTATTTTTCCGTTTATTTATACATTTACATTTTTTCAGATATAAAACTGACCCTCGATAATGGTTGTTTAACCGAAACGCGTCGGATCCCATAATACATGAAACCTTTTTAGTGAAGGTAAGGTCTTTTTATAACAAATAAGTGTGTTTATGTTAAAGTATTTTTAACTTAATGTTTTTTAGCTAGGTTAGTCGTAAAAACCTTTTAAACATATGTAAAATGACTGCTTTTTACAAAACTTTAGGCAATACTGGATCCCTGAAATAAAACTTTTGCTAAGGAGCTTTAAGAAATAGTTATTTAGCAGGAACAATACGAAAAAAATAGAGTATTAAAATCAAAAAAAAAACTTGCCTGGAGCCCAATTAACTCAAATAAACGAATATTTTTCCAATATAAATAGAGCAATGGTCTAATTTAGCAGTTAAATTATTTACAAAAATATTTTTTTTCTTCTAACATAATATTACCTTATTTAACTTAAATTTAATTTAATTTAGAAAACACAAACTACCAATTAATAGTTTACACAATATAATTGTTTATTTTATAGGTATAAAAGTATGGAAGCATTTGTCGTCAAGTAAAATTGTACTTTATAGGACGTATAAATTTTATGACCATGTTGTTATTCTGTAACGTCTTAAATTTAAAAAAACAGTGTTTTTTGACATGGTTTTTAAGAAAAATCTAAATTTCAAAAAATAAATACACTTCTTAATAAATAAGGCTTACCCCAAAAGCTTATAGCCTACGTACTAACATAACATAAGTGTCTAATGTAAAATAAGAGGTAGTTTATTAATACGCGTGAATTGGAAAGTAACCAGTGTAGTAAAAGTCCTTTGTATGTAATAGATTAAATAGTATAGAGATTCTAAATATTAAACTTAAAATTAAATTTTTAGAGCTTCTCCAAGAGGACTGTTGCTTGGATAGGAATTACACTGGCTTATTCTTGAAAACAGTAACCCGTAAAGATACCCAAAGACAGGCTTCCTAAAGCTCTTGGTAAATAAGAGGAGTACGCTTTGTCATAAGATTTGGAATATTAAAAACGCGAAACACAAACGGCCGAGTGATGATCGCGTTGTTAAATTTAGCAATGGACTTAGCAATTGTTAAAAGTTAACAACGGTTTAGAATGTTTAACAGAATGTCAGATTTTGACAGGTTGCCTACTAAAATCATTGAATAACACTGACAATGACGTTTTGCTAATCATTCTAAACCGTTGTTACTTTTAACCATTGCTAAGTCCATTGCTAAATTTAACAACGCGATCATCACTCGGCCGTAAGTGTTGTGGAAAAAGCTATACCTTAAAGGTAAGACCTTCTGTATATTTTATATTGATTTTTGTAACAGACTGTTTAACTGTTAATTTGGGGGTTTAGTGCATGATTATAAATATTTTTACGAATTTTTATGATAAATTATCGTAGGTACTACAGCTTTTTGTATGGGGTTTGACACCCATTTTAAGTAGTTGTTTTATCAGAAAGTGAAAATAAAGGTAAAAAAAAAAAAATGGTAAGGACTCTTCTTCTATCATCCTTTATTCGGTCCAACGTAACTTTTTCTAATACGTGTGTATATTGACACATTTTCCTTAATTTTAAATATACATAGGTTGTAGCATAATACGCAAAGTGTAGTGTAGAATATAATTTGTTTGTTGTTTAGATAGTTGAATTCTCGATACTGTTTTTGAACAACCAATAAAGAAAAACAGGCAAAAACCCTAAAAATATAATAATAATATAATATAATAATATATATATATATTATATATATATATATATATATATATATATATATATATATATGTATTTTTTATTTGTATTATAAAGGTTTTGGTTGTTATACATATTTTTTCTTATAAGCTAACTAGTTTAATTTAAAAATATGATTGTGTGGGTCTATCAATTTTTAGATTATACACAGGCTGTTCCAGTTGGACAAATTTAAGGTAGAGTATGATTATTTCTAAAGGAAAAAGAAAATGCTAATCCACTTTGGCAATGCTTAAACCTGACGGAATATTTAATGCAGAAAGCCACATTTTAATTTATTATCTTGGAAAGCAGTCTATAAATTGTATATTTATAAATAACATTTTTAAAAATATGTACACAACAAATATATTAAATAAACTGTTATAAGCTTTCATATCTATTTTTTTAAATAAATATTTGATAAAATATTTTGAATTTGCACAATAACTAATTGAATGTGTATGGGGAACGTGGGATAGCTCAAAAAATGTGAAAATTGAGTTAATGTAAATTAAACCATAATTAAAATATTAATTTAAATTTTCCTTTGAAACTTTTTGGCAATTTTTAGAGCTTTTTAATTGAAAAAGTTTCCTAAGTTGCCAAAATGGTTTAGGAGAAAAGCTGAATATTTTAATTATTGTTTAATTTTCATAAACCTATTTTTTACTTTGTCTTATTTCAATTTTCCCATAAACGTAACAATTATCACTTACACATAATTAAATTGTCGCTTGTACATAAGAATTTTGTCTAATTCATGTAAATGGACCTATCTACTTTAGCAAATCCTTATTACTGCATCAGGTAAAATACTTGTCTTATTTGGATGGCATATTATTTTAATAAGATTAAAATTTAACTACGGAAAAAAAAATTTTTTTAAGCGACTTAAGGCAATTCTGGTAGAAAACTTTTGTATATACTAGACACGGTTTTAACCGTCCCCATAGTGCTTAACTATTTCATCTGGTCTTTACAAGTTTTTATTTCTGTGAAAGTAATCTATTAGCCATTAAAATACCTGTTTTTAGCACAAATAGTTAATTTGTTAAAAGCTGCAAATCCTTTTGCTGAAACTGTATTTTTTAAATAAGTTATATTGACAGATAAAGCTTAAAACCTATTTTGTTTTGCTTATAGAGGTGTTAAGCTTCTAAAAGAGAATATTAAAAAAAAACTAATGGCTACAATATTAATTACTTAATGCAGATATTTTGTTGGGGGTATTAGAATTTATTTTGCCTAATAAAACTTTTACACAGAATAAATAACAACTACAGTATTATGTTATTAAGTTCAAAAACTTAATAAAAGTGAGTACTCTTTTTTTTAGGTGTGTGACAGCTTCAGCTTATTCACGTATTAGTTAACAGGGAAATCTGTTTCTCTAAAATTTGTTTCTCTTTATTTAAAATTTAAATATTTCTCTAGAAATATCTCAGTCACTCAGATTATTCGTTGGTTTTCCCCTCATAGTAATAACTTAGTCCTAACAAGACGTTTTACTTATTACCCCAATAAATAGGCATGTTTAGATGCCTCATGATTAGATTTTAATTAAGTTTCCACCAAGTTAGTGATTAATTCACACTTATCATTAGGAAAATGCCGCTTATTTCTCATAGGTTAAAGCTAAATAATAACTTAATGATACAAAATTGTAAAGCTATTTGTATGGTACCAGCAGTTTGCACATTGTAAAAGACGTTTTAAAAAATTAATAAATTTAAAAATAAAATAGCTTTTTAATTTCTTATATTAGATTTGGGTCAGGTTAAGTTAAAAAAGGTCAGTAGTCAGTACTTGAAATCTGGGATCAAACCAGTCCAGTGCAGGTAATATTTCAACTTGTAATAACTTTTGCGTAAACACGCCAATATGCTAAAGTTTAACCTTGAAAGGTCTAAAAGACTTTAGGTTTCCTGACCTTTAACAGGGCATGTTATAAAACTTTTTAAGTAAGCTAGTCCTGATGATTCTTCCAAGTGACGATTCTCTTTCTTTCTTTTTCACAGTAGAGTTATTCGCTTGGTAGTTTAATAGAAAATACATAACCATCAACCCTTGTCTTAAAAGCACATCATATAAAGCATGTGTAAGAACGAACTGTCTGAAGTAAATACATGTCAGTGTAAAACTTTGTAATGTCTATTCACGCCTCGTTTTTTCGTCAAACAACGAAGCCATTTATTTACTGCAATCAATATTTAATACAAATTAAATTTATTGCATGTAATGTTTGCACTACAAGTTAAACTGTAACTGGTTCATTTATGTCAAGAATTTATTGTTTAAACTGATCATCAACCACTGCTAGGAGTTGTCAAAAAGCCAATAGAAAATTTGTCACCGAGATTACAAAAACTGATGTTACGCTTATTAAGATATATAATGCTAAATTAGTTTTTGTACCAGGTAAAAAATTACAAGTCGCAGACACATTAAGTAGGGCTCCAAGTACTGATACGTTTGAAATAAATAATTTAAATGTAAATGTATTTTCAATAATAGTTACTTCTGATGAAAATGTTAAAAGAATAACTGAAGCTACTGCAAATGACAATGTTTTAAAAAATATAATGTTTTTTGTTGAAAACGGTTGGCCTAGTTATAAAACAAAAATGACTATCGAAGAAAAAAATATTGGAATATCAAAAATGATATTTATTTACATAAAAATGTTTTATTTTTTAAGAAGCGGTTATTTGTGCCTACTTTATTTAGAAAAGAAATTTTGTCCAGTTTACATAAAGCTCATGAATGAGTAAATTCCTGTCAAAGTATTGCTAGAGAAACTTTTTATTGGCCTGGAATAATCAGTGATATAGAGAACAATGTACTCTCCTGTATTGTCTGCCAAAAATTTGCAAAAAATAACCCACGTCAGCCATTAACTTCCCACGATGTGCCAAAATATCCATGGCAAAAAATTGGTATTGATTTTAAATATTTTAAAGGCTTTGATTTTTGGTTAATGTGGATTATTTTAGCAAATTTACAATTGTTAATTAAATTTTAAATAAAACTGCTAAATCTGTGATTTCGTGTTTAAGAAACGTATTTTGTTCTTTTGGAGTACCATTTGAAATTTGATCTGATAATGGTCAACCTTTTTGGTGAAATGCATTTAAAATCTTTTTTAAACTATATGATATAAAATTTACTACCTCGAATCCTTATAATCCAAGATCAAATGGAATGATGACGTCATTATCAGATTTTAAAAATCTTTTCCAAAAAGTCGTAGAAGAAACTAATGAAGATCCACTTTTAGCCATTCTTTATTATAATAACACATCGAAAAATAACTTACCCTCCTCGTCAGAGCTTTCGATGGAAAGAAAAAGTAGAATGACTCTTCCAATTCATCAAGACCATTTAAAAGTTCATTCCTATGACCTTGAACAAGTGAGAGACCAGCTGAAAGAAAAGCAAGAAGTTCAGAAGAAATATTATGATCAAGGTACTACTCAACTGCCAGATTTGTGAATAGGGCAGTCAGTTATATGCAGAACAGAAGAAGGAACATGGTGTTCTGCGTCTATTATTCCAAAATATAATAGAAATGACTTTATACTAGAAACCAGCAATGGGAAACGATATAGGAGAAACCGCCAATGGATACGGGTAGCAAGAAGCGACAGTCGTTTGTACCCAAACGAAAATGAATATATGTACCAGTATTATACAGATGTAAGAAATGTAGGTGCTCCGTCACATGTAATCCACAATCAAGTACCTGAAAGTGAAAATGGTTTCCAAGATGTTATAACTAGTGAAGAGGGAAATGACGTTCTGAATAACCAAATGAAATTTAAAACAAAAAGAAATTTAAGAACCATTAAACCTCCCGATAGGTTACGGTTTAAAAAAAAAGGGGCGTGTCATATATGGCTATGAATATCTAATAAAAATAAAATATTAAAATATTTGATATTTCACATATATTATAAATGACACAGTTTTTTAAGAATGACGCTTTATTAACAATTAAAGCCCAAAGCTAAAACAAAGACTTTAGTATAGCTCTGGACTCTATTTTTAGTCAAAGAAGTACGAACAATGAAAAGGGCATATGTTCGATATAATTTCTGACAAAAAAAATTAATATTAAATAAACCATTTAGTAATAGGGTTTGCTATTATTTTTACTTCTTCTTCTTTTTCCCTGGGAGCCGCCTTGATTCGCTACTATTTTTTTTACTTAAAAATTTGTGTTTTAAACGTATTTCTAAAAAGGTATTTTTTTAAAAATAATATATAAAATACAAAAAAGAATTAAGCTAATATTTACAATTTTTTTAGAAGCTTAACATATCCCATTTAATACAGGTTGACTGGTGACTGCTGCAATGCTACGTTTAAAGTCTAATCCCGAGTATACACATTTAAACTTTTTAAAAATGATAATTAAAAAAAAAGAAGTATAAAATAAGCTTAGCCTACAAAAATTTTCATTTAATTTTAGACCTATAGTATATAATCATATGTGGTAAAGTTTTAATTTTTAAGGCGATTGGGGTAAAAACTGCCGTCTAGTCAACTGGCATTGAAAATTAGTAAATTTTAGCTATTTAATCAACAAGGGTATTATTAGGGGCCATTATTGATCAATAATATATAAGGTTTAAATTATAATTAACCAATTAATGCCCGAGTTAGGTACAATATTGTTTGGGCAATAGTTTTGTTATTAAGGAATGCGTGGTTTTGTATACGGTAATAATCCTAATCCTCATAAATATACGATCATCAAAAAAATGTATTTATGACATAAAATTTATATTTATAGACTCAATATTAAAATTTAATTACTAAGGCCCTTTTGCTTTGTATTACCAATTCGTTGAAAAATAAAAAAATGAATATCGTAAGAAGGTTATTTATACTAAACACCAACTACTCTTTGCTATAAAGAGGGGACAAAAATGTAGCCTTTTGTTGGTTACAGCAGTTTTTAGGCAACGGCCTTTAACACGTTAAAACACCGCTTCCTGTGAGATTAGCGAAGTTAAGCAACGCTGAACAAGGTTAGTAACTGGATAGTTTACCGCTAGAAAACGGTGTCAATTTGTATGGTCCGAAATCCACGTTAAACTGTAGGTCCCGCCTGGATAACATTACCAAGACAATGGAGGGGTAGTTTAGATGTGGTAGTAACTTATACAGGGTGGTTCTTAAGTACGTTCTGATATTGAAGGAGGTCATTCTAGGAACAATTTTAAAAAAGTTTTTATCATTGTAGGTCCGCAAATGCTTTTTTTGCAAGATACAGGGAGTTAAAATTTGCACCAAAAAAATTTTTTTATTTACCAGAAACACCTTAAACTAATTTATTTAAACTTGGTATATAATAACAGCCCCTCAAACTTTATATTTTGCAGATATTAAACATTTGTGGGACTCTCCAGTGGCGTAGATAATATAGGTCGATGAAAGTTTTTTTACGGCACTGACTTTTTTAAATTGTGTCGACTTTTGTTCATGTCTCAACTTAAAATACACAAAAAACGTTTCTTTGTTTTTTTCTTACACAATCAGCCGTTTTTGAGCAGGGAAATAAAATAAATCATATGCGTTTATTTAGAGTGATTAAGCATACAAAACAAATAAAATGTAGAAAATATTTTTCTTTGCTTTAATTGTAATGAAATCCAATTACTTTACCATACAAATAAAGGGTATTAACTTTGTTAACACAGGATATTAAGTACACGTACGGTTTCGTTCAATTTTTATATTAACACCCTGTGTCTTGCAAACGAAGCGTTTGCGGACATAGGTCCATATAAACTTTTTTTCTTAGAATTTTTCATAGAATGACATCTTTTAATATCGGAACGTTCATAAAAACCGCCCTGTATATCTAACGTCCATGGTGGTACTACCATGTTGTCTGTAAGATACTGTAAAATGGATTAAACATCTAAAAAACTGCCACTTACGGTACCTAGTACTTAGGCTTCATACAAGCCTTCGTGAGGAGCCATAAAAATACAAAAGGATATAAAAATAAATACTAATTAGGTTACTCTAAGCCAGCAAACAATAACAAATGATTGAAAAGATCTTTTACGGTATATTAATATGCTCTCCTTGTAAAACCCCATTCAAAACAAAAGCCGCTTTGATTATCACGAAATTGCAGCGTTTGGCTTTTACGTAGGCGACAGCGAAAATTTCATAGTAAACAGGATTTCTGAAAACGAATTTTCAGCAGATTCTAGTGTTTCCTTTACACCAAAAAGCATTAATCACGAGAGTTAATTTAAATTTATTAGAATTTCGTTTTAACACATAAGAGCAAAATATAATAAAAATATTAGCAATAATGATAATTGACAACTTAAAACAAAAATTAAACAAAAATCAAAATAGGCTCTACCAGAAATTACAGACATGTTTATTTGTTCAATTTAAAAAAATATTTTAGAAAGTATTTAAAGCTTGGATCAATGATTTTTAGGACTGCAGTAAAAAAATATTGTTTTAAATGAAATAAAAATGGAATTTGTTCAAACAAATATATCTAGGTATAAGCCAAGTAAATATTTGTTTTGCCTTTATAACTCCTTACGAACAAGGAGTAATACGCAAATAATTATTTGATTTATATAAAAAAGGAGATTCCGACCTTTTTGAAAAAGATCAAATTCCAATCTACCAAACGTTTTGGTTTCGTTAAATCAAATATTTTTATTTAAAAGAAAGACATATTTATTTTGTACTTTTATTCTTTTCTAAAAAAGAAATTGAGTATGAATAAAAATTTGTTTTATTTAAAAAAATATATATTGTATTATTATTATTACGCTTACTAAAGAGTTAAAGTATAAACAAAATTCACATTTTTTTAAATGGAAAAACGGTTCATTAAACGATTTTATAATTTTAGACAGTTCCATATATCCAAAACTTTTATTTAAAGTTTTCAAAATCGTAAAGCTTGTGCATACCTCATCTTTACCAGACCCCTTAAATTTAAATTTCATTTTCAACTTTAAACATATACATTATAGTTGGTGGAATTCCGTCAGCATTTTCGAATGAAATAAATAAAAATATGGAACTTTTTGACTACTAAAATTTTATCATATCAATATCATTTTACTTTGTGACATTTTTTCGTATCTTTCCTAATAAGGAAGGGGAACGCCAAAGCATTGTTTACTATTTACATTTTAATATCTCCCGAACAATTTAACCTACTTACATTTTGAAGCTTGTGAAAAGAAAATTTTTGAACTTTAGGGGAAAATTTTTGTGAAACCGTTTAGTTTAAAACACATAAGCGAAAGGGCGATATCTGTTATATCGGTTACATATTTTTGTCATGTTTTAAAAAAGTTAAATGGGATGGTAATATTTTCTTGACTGATTCTTTGCCCCTATATAATAAGCCCTGTTTTCGATTTATAGTAGAAAATGTAAAAATTTGTTCTAATATATTGACGTTGGCATTAACCAATTAGGGAGTGTTTTCAAAGTTATAGCTTATAGTCAATTTGCTGTTTTTTTCATAGTTGTTGCGCCCTAGTAGTCGAATAACGAGCTTTAAAATAATTTCCAGACATTTCTCTTGTCTACTTTAATTGTAAAGTTTTTTCCCAAACCTCTAGATTATACCATTGTTTAGATACAGCCACTCCGTACCCTAATCCGGACACCCTGTACAAAGTCGTTTAATCTTGTGATAAGTAGATGCCAGCGGGCGAATTAATTTTATTTAAATGAACCAAGATCTTTTTTATATACAAGAGTTTGGTCTAGCTAATAGGTAAATAAACTGAAATAGTACACGTAATAGTCCCCAAAGTTTATTAAACTTTGTGTTAAAATTTTTATTTTTACATCTTCTACCAACAAATTGACGGTGACATTGATCATCCAGAGAGTGTTTTAAGTAAAAATACATTCTATATACCAATAAATTATCGAATGTTACAGAAGATTATATGGTCTTGTATGCTGATGACACTACCCTTATTTTCTTTAAAGATGACAAAGATCTTTTGCTGCGAAGGGCAGTTAGTGCTGTTGAATCACTGAATGAATATTTCATGTCTAATAACTTGCTTATGAATGTAAAAAAGACCCAAACCCTTCTTTTTTCAAATAGAAACAATGACAACCTTACCATAACCTTTAAGAGCAATAGCTTTGCGTCAGCGGAAAATATTCTCTTTCTTGGGGTATATGTTGACAAAAGGCTGGACTGGGGATGTCATATAGACAATTTGGCGACAGGCATGGGAAAATATTTTTATGCTTTGAGGGTTGTCTCAGAAAATATAAATGTGGAGGCAGCATTGTCTGCTTACTTTGCCTATATTCATTCTAGAATAAGTTATGGGATAATTTTTTGGGAAAATTCATCTGATGTGAATAGAATTTTAGTCCTACAGAAAAAATGCCTTAGAACTATGTATAAAATGAAACAAAGGGAGAGTTGTAAAAATGTGTTTATTCAAAGAAGAATTTTTACTGTTATAAGTTTATACATATATTAGTCATTTATGTTTGTTTATGAAAATAGGAATTATTTAAAAGCTTTGAGAGAGTTCATAAACATGACACTCGTCACAAAAGTGATTTGCTACCTGAAAAATGTAAATACACGTATATACAAAAAAATGTACATTGCAATATATTTAAGGTTTTTAATAGATTTTCCACTAGATTAAGGCAACTTCCTAAAGGTAACCTTAAATTTATTTTAAAGCAGTATTTAATGCATAAAGCTTTTTACTCTATGCAGGAATTTTATGCCGAAGAAAATAAAAACAACTTGTAAAGCAGAATAAGTAAAAACCGCTTTGATAAACGATAATAATTTTTTTTGTTTTTATTAGGTTAGTTACTGTTATATTATTTTTATGTTTTAGACAGTGTTCCACGTCCTTGCAGGGCCAATTTTGTAACTATGTTACTTTGGAATAAATAAAGAATTATTATCTATCTATTTATCTATTTATCATTTGAAATTTTAAATTTTAATGATGGTTTTATTTATTATGAAAAAATAATGCATTTTTTGTTTTGTTTAAACTAAAAAATATTACTTGAAGTCCCCAATTTGATTGTGTAAACCATGCCTGTTTTAAATATTAAATGCAATGAAAACTGCCTGCTTAAAAAAGTAACTATTTAAATCTGTGAACATTGCTTTTTTAGCTGAAGGTTAAAAAAAAATATTTCAAATACTTTAAATTTTTGAAAGTTAATAAACCTTTAGTTCAAATTTTTCCATGGTTTTAAAAATTTAGTTGCTAGAGACCACAAATTACGAAAACATAGGTTAGATAATTAACTTTACTTTTCCCGCGCAAAAGTATTAGTTCGTATCGCATTTAATAAATGGTGCTAGCAACGCATACCTTTTGCCCTCCAACCTCACTTCGCGATTCCCCTATTTAGGTTAGTTTTTTTGTCCTTTGCAGACATTGCTACCGCCGTTCCCATCTGAAATTTGAATATTTTCTATTAACCACGAATTTTGGTGCAAGTAAGAGTGTGAGAAACCTAAATGTTGTTTTTTACTGTATTTTGCATTTTCTTTCCATAAAAAAAAAGATTGAAATAATTCAATTTAAATATTTATTTAACCGTTTTTATCCATATGACGACCTTAATAATATCCAATAAATGTTGGCACTTTGTAAGGCTTAATTTAAATATTATGTCACTATTTAATCCTGGGGTACTTTTAGTGTGATCCCTGAGGGTCGCATCTTTTGCGTAAAATTCGTAATTTTTTTAACAATAAATAGGGTCATTCTAATTTAGATTTATATAATTTTTTGATGTAACGAATTTGTTTCAACAAATAAAAAATAATAATAACAAAAGACAAATCGATACCCTAACAAAGTGCCATATAATCATATTCTATTTGTATAGCAAATTACATGTTTGTGTTTTCTAATTAAATACCTATATATTTTATAAAACATAAGACAACGCCTTATAAAACATTCCTTGGCCAAAATAAGAAAAAAATGTTATATTAACATAACTCCAAAACGGTCCAATATTAGAGATACAGGGTGTTTTAAAATCTAACTTTTTGAATAAAACTTGGTACAGCACCGAACTTGACTGACTGACTTGACTGATTGAAACTTGGTACAACGACCGAAATACACTTTCTCATGATACATTTTTCTTACTATTATGAACCAGTGGCGTAGTTTTGGACAATTTTAAAGTTTTTTTTAGGTTACTTTGTCATAACTGTTTACTGTTACTATATATCTATCCTTTATTGTAGCATGGTGAGTTCCCTCGCTGGGGCCCTGAGCACTGAGGCCTAAGCCCAATATGCTTTACACCAACCCTTAAGCATACACAGGTCCTGTCACCCTGTACTGTCCCTTATGTATGCATTCCTTTTACACTGATATGGTGAAGTAGTTTTGCTTACTAGAGCCCCAATTTCCGCACTAGTGATGCGAGTCCCGTTAGTGGTAGGAATCTTATGTCATTTAGGTCCAGCCATGCCGTACCTAGACATTTCCCCCTGATGTGCCCTAGTGCTGGGCAATCTCTTAGTACATATATGGCATCCTCTCTTCCCTCTCCACACCATCTACATGTACTTGCCTGGCTTTTTCCTATCTTGTTGAGATAGTGTCTGTTTCTACAATGACCTGTCAGTATGCCTGTCAGGTTTCTTATTTGCACCCTATTGAAGTCCTTTATGTTCATTGGTAGGTCCTTTCATAGTTCTTCCCCAATAATAGCCTTTGATTGTTTGGCTTTTGTCTTTTTCCAGTTATTATCGAACCGTTTCTCTATCCATCTTGCTATCTCTGTCATATCCGTGTTAAGAGAGATTCCCACGGTATATTCAGGTCCATTGTGCTCAGCTCCCAAATTGACGAGTTTGTCAGCCATTTCATTCCCCGGGATCCCTTTGTGTCCAGGGACCCATTGCAGGGTGACATTGGCGGTTTTCGTTAGTTTATTAATTGCTTCCCGACATCTATTTGTAAGTTCTGATCTGTGCACTGTATTTGTTAGCGCCCCGATCGCTGCTTTACTGTCAGTACATATAGTTATTTTTCCCCTGTATCTTCTATTAGGGCAGTATTCTATGACTTTGGCAATTGCCATACCTTTCGCCTGAAATACGGTTGCATATTTTCCCATTGTTCCATAGAACTTGTAGTTCGTCCTTTCTACATAGAAACCGAAGCCTGTGCGGCCTCCTTTTCTCGAGCCATCTGTGTAGATAACTGTTCCTTCGCTTGGTGTCCCACACTCCAGTCTTAGTGCCTCTGCCCTTGCTGAGGACTTGATCATTATATGGAGAGGTGGGAGGCCCGTAATAATCTCCAGCGATTCCGTCGGAGTAGTGGATGCTGCCCCAGTTATTCCTCTCGTTGCCATTCTTTGTATGTGTTTCAGCATTATCTGTGCCGTCTTAAGTTCCGTGCGTTGCCACCAAATCACGGAGGCATACAGTATCCGTGGCCTGATGACTGCTTCGTATATCCACTTCATGACCTTAGGAGAAAGTCCCCAGTCCCGTCCTACGACTCTTCTACAGAGCATAGCGATCCTGTGGCCTTCTTCGCTACCATTTCAAGATGTGCTCTCCAGTTTAGCTTGTCGTCTAGTATCACTCCAAGATACTTGCTGTACTGGAATATTCTAGTTCTCTCTCACAGAACTTCACCTTTCCTAAGCCCGGTGTGTTTTCTCCTTCTAGTAAATAATACGAGCTCTGTTTTTGATGGATTGGCTGTCAGTCCGTTTTCCTGACACCATTTTGCCACCATTGCCAGCTCTCTTTCCATAATATCCACTATCCTGTTTGCATGTTTACCTTTGACCATAATGGCCACATCATCTGCAAAGGCTTGTAAATGTGTACCTCTCCTACTGATTTTCTCCAGTAGTCCATTCATGACCAGGTTCCATAGGAGTGGAAATAAGACGCCCCCCTGAGGGCAACCTCTGCTGACTGTAGCCTCAGTTGTGGTATCTCCAACCTCCAGGATGACATTCCTATCAGTTAGCATCAGACGGATCTATCGTATGATAGTCTTGTCGATGACATGCTTCTTAAGTGCATTACATATTGCCACTCTCGTGGTATTATTAAATGCTCCTTCTATGTCTAGCCACTAGAGCGTAGTCTTTCGTATCTCGACATTTTTCCAAGTTTCCAACAAGCTCATGTAGTGCAGCTGTAGTGCTGCTTCCTGCCTTGTATGCGAATTGTCTCTTGTTGAGTGGGGTCTCCTTTAGGTATTTAACTTTTATATGCCCATCTATCTCTCCATCGTCTTTAAAAAGAACAATGTGAGACTTATGGGTCTAAACTGTCGCAGTAGTCCGCCAGCCTGGTCCTCCTCCAGCTCTTGGGGATATACCCCAGAGCCATGGAAGCCCTCATGACCTTCAACAACCTGCAGTAGTGCCGGGAATATTCCATCCGGCCCCGCCGCCTTAAATGGCCCAGACGATCCCACAACCCATTCCATCCTCCTGATATTGAGGATCTCTGCTGCCAGCTTCCAACATTTTTTTCCTTCCAGTCTGCGTTCTCCAGTTATGGCTTCATTGTTCCTTCCTGTTATCTGACACCCAGGGAAGTGTGCTTTCAGAAGGACTTCAGCTGGCTCTCCGAAGTTTTCTGTATATGTTCCATTCTCTTTTCTGATTGTTCCCAGTTTTCATTCTGGGTCCGACTTCAGAACCTTTAGCAGTCTAGATGTGTCTTTGGATGTCTCTATGCTTCCGCAGAAAGTCTTCTAGGTTTCTTGTTTCGATAAAGCGATTTCCTTCTTGTAGGTTCTGAGAGCCTCGTGATTGAGTTCCTCAGCCTCTGGAGTTTTGGTTTTCTTGGCCTTGTTGAGCCTCTTCCTAGTTATTTGCCTCATCTTAGCGAGTTTCTGGTTCCACCATGGTTTTTTTTTTGCTTTGCAGTGGTCGCTGGGCAGGACTCATGGTACGAGGCTATAATAGCTTCCTCCATATGTCTCACCGCGATCTCAATTTGCCTAGCTGTTCCGTACCTCGTCGGGAAGGTCGCCATCCGCCTCTTAAGTTTATCTCGATATTCCTCTCAGTTCGTGATGTCTCGGAATTCCTTTACTGTTACCAAAATTGATAATATGGTGCATTAACCTTATTTTCTGCTTAGTTCGATAAACTTAACGATTTTCAAGATAATTTAATTTTAAGCTTGCGTGGTACGAAAAAAATAACACTTTATATTAATTCAAATTTTTGATTTTAATCAATGAAACAAACCTTACGTGCATGTTTTCTAGCAAGAGGTGGACTCTGAAATTTTTTTGGTGGAAATTACCATTGCCTTTAATTTCAGATGTTCCTGAATAATAATATCCTGAAAGCCATTAAGATTATCAAAGTAATTTAAAAGTATCTTTTTATGTATGTAGAAAAGAGCAGAAAATAAGTATCATGTGTTTATTTATCAATAATAATAATACCACAAAATTTATGACGAAATAATGGTCAAAAATGAACAAAATTGTACGAAAGTACGCCACTGATCCTTAATAGTAATCATTAAATTATAAAAGTTATTATAAGAAGGTGTATTTTAATCAATGTCTCAACTGCACCAAGTTTTATTCGAATCAAAAGACCCGATTTAAAAATAGAGGGAAAATTAAAATATTTAAAGTTTTTCTTAAATCTTAAAAATAAATCCGTTGGAAAGGTATAATAACACAATATTTTTGTCTTGTTTTGGGCCACAAAATTTGCCATTAAACGTTGTTTTTTGAAGCACCCTGTATAAGGAAACGTCGCAATTGCGCAACCTATTTACAATTTCAGACACGTTATACTTTTATGGCTTACGAAAACTCACCAAACCAAATTCTGATTTAAACGCCTATACATTTACATTTAATTCCGACATTAAGTTAAAAACTATTTTTAAAGAAAATTAAATCGACGTCACTGTTCGTTAGGTTCAAGTCTGTGAAAACTAGGCCACATTATTGTATTATTGCCGCATTATTTCTCAAAGGTGCCATTTCAATACCACGCTGAATCTTAACAGATTTAATATTATTGTTGTATTATACCTTACAAGCTCCTTAATAGGAACATATAAACTTTATAGTACGATATCCGAATTAGTGGCGACCTTCAACCAATCTGTCCACCATTTTCTATCAAATACCCTTTATAAACAAATGTATTGCGATTGGCTTACCAAAAAAACTATCACATATTATCTCCCTAGAGCATTAAATTATTGCCGAAAATTTTTTGAGTACATGAGTTTTTTGAAAATTATCACGAGTCGCGAAGCGGCGAGGGTTCTTTAAAAGTTCATGTACGAGACAAATTTCCCGCAATTAATTAAAGCACGTGGGGGATTCGGCAAGAAAATTTTATACCAGATTAAATTCAGTAAATATTTATTTGGACGTTATACACAAATAAATAGAAGGCTATATGTAATGCGAGTTTTAACATTTTTCGTTATTTAACTGTCATTAACACTGGTAGTCCAGGAAACGAGGCCCAAAAATAGGCCTTGCGAGGGATTTTTTGTGCAGTAAGATGGATTTGAATGCGGTTTTTTGCATTTGATTCGTATGAACGGCTATAAACTTTGTAAAAAAAAATAATTAATGGTTAACGAAAAACTGCATTTGTGCATTAAAAAAATGCATTTTTGAAATGTATTTTAAAATTTGCAATTATAAAAAATGTATTGCTGGGTAATTAATGATGGAAATAAACCCGAATTTGTTACTCGGGGGTTTTTAAGGTGGCTGAACATGAACATGACATTGGTAAGGGCCTACGCAGTACGTGGTGCGCGCTAAGGATGGTGTAAACGTAGTCTTATGGAGTTTTACGACAATTCCGCCTAGCTTAATTTTGTTTCTTGGGGCTTTTTCGAGGTCGCTGAACACAAATATGGCATTAACAAGGGTCTGCGGAATACCTGGTGTGCGCTAAGGATGGTGTAAACGACGACTTCTGGAGTTTTATTGCAAATATTTCTAATATTAGTCCAAATTTTTTACTCGGGGGTTTTTTGTTGTGGCTGAACACGAATATGACATTGAAAAGGGTCTGCGAAGTACCTGGTCCGCGCTAAGAATGATATAAACCTCGTCTTCTGGAGTTTTACGAGAATTCCTCCTAATATCGGCCTAATTTTGTTATTCAGGGGTTTTCGAGGTCGCTAAACACATATATGATATTGACAAAGCCTGCAGGATATCTGGTGCGGCTTATCTCATGTGGATGCAGAAAACATGGGTTGATCTGCAATTTATTTTGCAAAAATTATGGTGGTACAGACTGCACAAATATTAACTTTTATAGTAGAAAAGAAATATTTTCCGCTAAAATAGCATAATGAAGAAGAAGTAACAGAAAGCAGCATAAACGATGAATAAATTATTTTTAATATGTATTAAATTTTTAAAAAATTGTATTTTTCATACTAAAATATTAACAAAAAAGCAATTTTATAAATAAATACTATAAGCAGATATAATAATTTTTAATAAAGTATCACTAAATTCCAGGAGACGACATTGATACCAACCTATCCGGACACCGGGTACCTCGAAGACCATGATCTGGTACCGAAAACGATGAATAAATTATTTTTAATATGTATTAAATTTTTAAAAAATTGTATTTTTCATACTAAAATATTAACAAAAAAGCAATTTTATAAATAAATACTATAAGCAGATATAATAATTTTACCTATCCGGACACCGGGTACCTCAAAGACCATGATCTGGTACCGGGTACAAGAATACAACGTATACACGATCCTTAGCAAACACCGGATACTCCACAGGCCCTTGTCAATGTCACATTTCTGTTCAGCGGCCACAAAAACTTCCTGAGTAACAAAATTGGGCTGATATTAGAAGGAACTATCGTAAAACTTCAGAAGACAACGTTTACACCACCTTAGAGCCTACCGGAGACTCCGCAGGCCCTTGTCATTGTCATATTTGTGTTCAGCGACCACAAAAAACCCTAAAGTAATGAAATTGGGCTGATTTTAAAAACTCCAGAAGACGACGTTTACAGTATTCTTGGCGTGCACTAGGTACTCCGCAGGGCCTTGTCAATGACCTATACGTATTGAGCGACCTCGAAAACCTCTGAGTAACAAATTCGGGCTCAATTGCATCATTATTTACATAGTTACAAATTTTTCATAATTGAAAAATTCTAAAATGCATTTCGAAAATATATTTTTTTAATGCACAGATGGTGGTTTTCATTTCCCGTTAATTAAATTTATTCACAAAGTTTGTAGACCTTCATACGAATCGAATGCAAAAAACCCCATTCAAATCCATCTTTCTGCACAAAAAATCGCTTAGGCATTACTTCCTTTTCTCGACTATGTGTGGGTTAATACTTTGAAAAGTAATATTGCGATTTGGAAAGGAAACTACAGTGTTAATTAGAAAAGAGGTGGCTATCTAACTTCATCGGATATCAAAAAGTCTAAAGCAACAGTGTGGTAAGTGGTGGTTAGTTTTGTCAATAATATTTCAATATTATTATTGTCTAATTATATTGTTCCGTTACACCCCGTATAAAAACACAGATCCTGATTTTTATTGGATATCAGGTTTACAAACGTTTCTATGGTAACACTTCAACGTAACGTAATTATGACAACTCGTTAACCTTTAACTGTCTGTCAACTTCTTATCTCTTTGAAAGATAAAACTAAACTGGCCCGTGCGGACTTCCGTCGCGCTTTATATAGTAATTGGATATCAGGTTTACAAACGTTTCTATGGTAACACTTCAACGTAACGTAATTATGACAACTCGTTAACCTTTAACTGTCTGTCAACTTCTTATCTCTTTGAAAGACAAAACTAAACTGGCCCGTGCGGACTTCCGTCGCGCTTTATATAGCAATGTGGAAAGGAATAGAAAAGTCTGGAAAAGTCTAGAGTTAGCTGGAAGAATTCTTTTACTGAAGGATGCAAGAAAAGTGTAAAATGGATGTATCCAGCACCCTCAGGATAATCCGCAATGGCCGTAGAAAAAGTAAAAAACTAAGGTAACCTATTTTTAATAAATTTTTAACCTAAATAAAATGATTCTAACCTTTTACATTTATAATAACTAATAACTAAACACTAACTAAAGTCCGTAACAATATGATAGCTGTCATATGCCGGGAAATTTTCACTTATTAATTTTACGGCTACATTCTCATTGCTCATGTGGATAATTTTTTTATAAACTTTGCTGGTAACCATAGTAACAGTGTCAAAATAAAGCATCTGATTGGTTAAAAATGACTGGTATAAAATTTTTGTTAAAATTATTGTTAAAAAAATTGAAGAATTTTGGCACTTCTAAGGTCAATTCTTGTTTTTTCTTTTTCATGAAACTACTGATATACTACTAATATTTTTTGTGTTCAATTTCATAAATAAAAACTTTGTCAATTATTTTCACAGGCTTTATTTATGAAAATAAAGAAAAAAAAAGTTTTTATATTAGTACTGTCATGTAAAATAAAAAAATAAGAATTGACATTGATTATACACAACCTTAGCCTTAAACATAACTTTTTTCTTTGAATCTAAGAGTATTATGCCTAATGCAGTAATTTACTAGTGATTGTTTAAGGAAAATGTGTTCATTGACATACTTTCGTGTCACCATAATAAAATGTCAGTATTATACGAGAAGATAATTATTTAGAATAAACATATATTAATTTTAATTACATTAATATATGATAAAAAGTTTTCATAAACATAAGGTTTCCATACGTCCGGATTTGCCGGACATGTCCGGGTTTTCAAGGTGTCCGGGGACGTCCGGCCGCATTTTTAATATAGGTCCGGAATAACGCCGAAGTTTGCAATACAGTTAAATTAAAAAGTGGTCAATTTATTTTCAGCATTTGTCTATTGAAGTTTTTTTAGAATTGTTTAAATTATGCTAATTCTTTTTTGCTGTTACTGCCCACAACGGAAATGTGGAGGGAATTTTTTTATTAATTGCAGCTCAGTGGACAAAAGATTGAAATAGGCCAACACTAGCATTTATAAAAGGCAGAATAATGACTATATTTAATTTTGATATGACCTGTTCTGAGTTTTATGACTTTATATTATTACCAGAAAACAGTTTTGTCTTTAATGAAATCTGGAAATCAGATAAATATAAAAAATATATATTTTTTTAAATTATTTTCTTACCATACATGCTATTATTGTTTTTAACTGAGAATTTTATGTTTTATGGTATAAGGCTAATATGTCTATAAGTATTTTTACTTTAATTTAGCTTTTATTGTTATAAATAAAAAATGTATAACATATATTTTTTAAAGTGTCCGGATTTGTCCGGATTTTTGGACTCATGTGTTCTGGATTTGAAAAAGACCATATGGAAACCCTACATAAACATGCTTTTTAATGTGGCTAACTCACGAGTAGCATACAATGTTTTATCCGACAACTTAAAAATCATAACACACGAGCAGCACGTTTTTTTCATGAACTAAAAAAACTAACAATTATTTTTGGAAATGAGTCTCCTTTAAAGCAGGATTTAGGCCTTTTTATTTCCTGACGTTTTGGGTTGACTTTTGGTGGTTATGCTGCAGCTGTTTGCACAGAGTAAATTCGCCTTTAGTCTGAGCACTTAAGCTCGAATTAAAGTATGTTGTTTTTGGTTGCCATGTAACTTAAAATATTATTAAATTTTGACATTGTTAGATTCTATTATGCCAAAAGCGGACTTTAGAGTTAAAAAATGTAAGAATTTTATGAGAATTATGTGTTCCAGTACATTATCACGAAAGCAGAAGAAACGGCAATGGAAATATTACCAGAAAAATCTCGAGATTGTTATGACAAGAAGTGCAAAGTTTTTAAAAAATTAATGGATTTAAAAAAGATAAAAAAATTGACAAAAATGTTGTTTTTTACATTTACGGAAAAAATTAACTTCATTGTTTTTATGGACTAAATCTTCTATGCTTCGCTCGATCCTTCATCTGTATAATAAAATCGACATTAAAAAATATGGCAAATAAACTTGTTTTTTAAAAAGTAAATCCCAAATATACAAACCCAAAAAGTTTAAAACCTTGAAAAGAAAAAAAAATGGAAATTGTTTTTCCACAGGCCCCCGACAATGAGTATTTACTAATAAAAGTAACTTTACAGGGATTCTTGGGCCTTGTAAATGGGATAAGTGAACATTTAAAAACTGTTTAAAATAAAGAAAATTATCTATTTGTTGTGTTGCAAGACAAAAAAACTAAAAAAAAAAAACAAGAAGCTTTACTATTCTTAAATTAGGATTTCTAGTGAACCACGGTGATTTGTGTAAAAAATACATTTATTTAAGACCAAAAAAAAACTAGCCACAACCGCTTTTTTGTCTTTTATAAAAATGGCAAATGTACAAATCACTGTATGGGTATAAATACTATGTCAAAAATACAATCAAAAATTGCTGCGTATTTAAATCTAAAGGGTCTAGAACTATACACCGGCCAAACAGTGGCCCCGTTACCCTACTAGCTAATGCGCTGGCCAACATGACAACAGTTTAGCGCCATGAAGGATGGAAATCATCCTCAGTAGCGGAGGGCTACCTTAAAGAATCCGCTCAAAACAAAATTTAAATCGTTAAAAAAAAATTCAAGGGACCAGTAAACAGTCAAGCAGTTAATAAAACACTGGAACCTAATGAAAACATGGACAATTTGACAATATTCTAAACTATGTTAGTGTCATTTAATCTATCTATTCATGTTAATTGAAATACTTGTAATAATAACGAAATTAAAATAAATACATATTTTATAACAAGAGAGTAAGTTATAAACCATAACCCACTAGTGGGTTATGGTTTACCTGCCGATATTAGCCCAAATAATGACTTTAAAGGTGCTCGCCCACTAAAGCGACGAGACCCAGCGCGACGCGACGCGAAAGAATTGGCCGCTCATTGGGTGACGCGGCGCGATGCAATATCTTCCAAAATAGGGCAGTCGGTTGCGTTCAAAAGCGGCTATATCCATTTTTTTTCCGATATGCTTTTTTTGCGATTTTCGCTTAAGTTTCATAAGATCTATCAACCGGCTCGATCATTTGCGTTCAAAACGGGCTATTTGTATTTAAAAATCGTATATAAAGTCGGCCTTTTGCATCAAAACCGGCTATATCCTCTTTTTGCGATCAAAGGTGGTTATATCCAATAATTCGTTATAAATATGCAAAAATGCGGCAACATAGTGGTGCACCTGGCAACAATGTAAGATCTGTAATGATACACTTGGCGATCCCGCGTTGACTACCAGATGCTAGCAGTTATCATCTAAATGCACTGGTGAGTGGTGATTGTTTGATCCTGGAATTTATTGACGACGATCCACGTGCAATATGGATGAAGAACTTATTACCGTGGAGCAAGGAAATAAAGGTTCTAGATGTCGTATGAAAAATATGACAAAACGCCAGACTAAACAGTTATCAAGGTACAAATTAATTTACATATTATATTTTACGATTTACTAATATTAAATTTGTGCACATACGTTTGTATGTTTTGAGTTGTTTTGAGTTGAGTCTCGTCTGAGATAAATACGGCCTTTTTGTAGCGGTAGTGCAAGAATTTTCTTTGCATTTTACAGATATGGTGACCCCGACCCAGCACTGATTCGATTCGAAAGGCCTTGTCAACATAATGGCAAATCATTTCATTGTGCTGCAGTGAAAAAACGGCACATTCAGACTTTAAGGCAGAACTTTTATGCAGATTCGATCAAAAGTAACCAAGACATTAGACTATGCCATATGTTATCCGTCGCTTCTATTGCTCGTCGAAGATCGGCTGGTGTTAATGTGGTTCCCTTGAAGAATCTCAGTGTCTCGTATTTTATTAAGTGTGACAATAAAGCAACACGGGTGTGTCAAAAGTTTTTTGTTGCTGCACTGAGTATCTCCAAAAAAAGAGTTAATACTGTTGCAAAAGTCCTCTTTGCAGGTGGAGTCCCGAAGGAAAATAGGGGCGGTGATCGTAAATCTCAAAAGAGCGAAGAAAAAAAAGAATGTGTTCGCCATTTTCTCAAGAGATTAAAAGGACGCGAAAGCCATTATAACAGGAAAAAGTCTAAAAGAATATACTTGTCTGCAAGTCTGTCAGTTGCCAAGTTATGGAGACTGTTTAATAAGGAATACCCACAAAATCGGGTATCATATTTTATGTTCCGAAAAATTTTTATACACGATTTTAACATTGGGTTTTCATCGCCCGCCTCGGATGTGTGTAGTAAATGTACGCGACTGAAACTACAGTACAAATCTGAGACAAGAGCTGAAATTAGAAATCAGCTGCTAGTGGAATATCGCGTACATAGAAAACGTGCTGCTGCCTTTTATGAGTTAGCCAAAGAAGCCCCAAAAAATAGTTTAAGTTTTTGCTTTGACCTTCAACAGGTACAGCCCCTACCTCGGACTGCTATTGGCGATGCCTTTTACTCACATCAGATAAGTTTCTACGCTTTTTGTTGTGTCGAGCTGTCTTCGCGTAATCCAACTTTCTATGTATGGACTGAAGATTATGCTGGGCGTGGCTCTACAGAAATTGCCTCAGCACTTCTTCACCATCTAGATTCTCTTGACTACGATGGAATTACGAAAATAAGACTTTTCTGTGATGGCTGTACAGGCCAAAACAAGAATTCCTACATAATTCACGCACTTATGTTTTGGCTTAAAAATAAGTCTCCAAATGGTCTGTCCGAAATATCAATCACTTTTCCAGTCCGCGGACATAGCTTCATGGCTGCTGATCGTTGTTTTGGGAGAGTGGAGCAGTTGCTTAGAAAACATACTGAGATAATTTCTAAAGAGGAGTACATTAAATTTTATTCAGAAGTCGGACAAGTGAAAATTTTAGGAAACGACTGGAAAATTTATAATGTAAAAGAACTAGAGAAAATATACAATAAGGTTAAGGGCATTGCTGAAACAAAAAGAATTTTTATCACAAAAAGTAACAAAAATCAACGAAATCCTAAGATTGAAGTGAATACACATCTGTATTATCGGTTTGAATCTGGAATTAAATCGCGTCAGATGATGCTGAAGAAAGGAAAGGACGATGACAACCTGGTTCTTAATATAATAGGGCCCAGAAACTCTTTACCAGATAAAAAGAAACCTAGTCTTAGAAAGCTTTTGAAAGAGCTATTCGGTGAGAATTGGATGTCACGAGCAGATCTAAAATGGTACAAAGATTTACTTATTTCTGGTAATGCAGATACAGAAACTAGCGACAAGGAAGGAGATGAGGGCGAACAGGATGTGCCATGTGACTGTTTAGATGAAGAAGCTGCTCTTTATATATAAATATTTTATTTTTTTCTTGTATTTTTATCTATGTTGAATTTTTATAATAAAAGTATGTTTTGTGTTCCAGTTTTATAATAAAAATATGATTTCTAGCGTTTCAATTTTTTTTTGTCAAGAATTTTTAAAGATTTGCAATCAAAAGTGTCTATATCCAGATTAATTTTTAATTTTTTTCAAAAACTATTGACATTTGAGAAAAAACTCAAAATGCACCAAACTACTTCCCTAAAACACTACAAATAAACTTTTTTTGCTATCTCTATGTATTAAGGCGAACCGATGAGAAGTTTTCGTTGATTCCTGAACATTTTTTCTAAATGGATATAGCCGCTTTTGAACGCAAGCTCCTCAAATGTAGTAATAACAGTACAGAACAACATGTGAGATTCTTCACAATGATTTCCAAAAGGTGCCGATGAGACTCGAATGCCATGCGACAATGTGACTTGCTTGCTCTCCCGACTTGTCTCGAGCTATCGCATCGCGTCGCTTCGCCTAGATGGGTGGGCATCAGTTTAATTACATGTAAAGTATCCCTGATCCATTTAATCGCGTTGCACCGCATCGCGCCGCGTCGCGCTTATGGGCGAGAACCTTTATAACTAGAAGGTATTTTAAATTTATCGGGCATTTTATAGGAAACGCGAAAAATTGTTAAAAAGGGAAAATTAACAGGAGGATCAAGAATCAAACTCACAGCCACAACAAGTCCGTTTTAGATGACTAGGTATGAAAAAGAATTGGAACAAAAGTTTTACATTATGTTTTTGTTCGGCCAGGATTTCGAAGAAACTTTATAGCTTTATTACAGAATTAGGAAAACCACGAATTATGATTTAATAGTCTGAGATTCTTTTGAAATGAAAAATATTGCCATCAATGCCGAGTCGAATTATTTAAGTGATTTGTTGACCCATTTTAAAAGGATCATAAAAAATAAGGTAAATAGGAATCCAAACACAATTGGCAAAAACTCGTAGATTATTTTATTCAGTTGTATTGTAGAGTCAGATTGTGCATGCATTCGTAGTCCCAGAATGTGCCAAGTTTGACTTACCGATCAAGTCATGCTCTAATCGACCAAGCAGTGCAATAAAAATAATAAAAAAATAAAAAATAATTATTGATAATTGTTCTTAGTTTGTTTTAAATGTGTGTTTTTATTTTAATGTATACTGTTGTAAAATAGTTTTTATTATTTTTATTTGGGATGAGTTCACTCGGCTAGCTGTTGTTAAAAAAGATATTTTGAGTAATCAGACTATTTATGCAAGTAGAGACAATGGGCGCCAGAACTATAGGAGTTCAAAGGAAATACACAAAACAAAGACAAAAGTAATAAAAGTCAAAAATAAACTCAACAGGTTTATTTAAAAGGTATCTTATTATTAATTTAACATAATAAAGAATTTAACCATTGGACATGTGAAGTTCTGTATCCTTACTTAAATTAAACAAAAATAAAGAGAGATAAATAAATTTCTAATTTGGAAAAGCTTATATGAATTAAAAGGTTGTGAGATAATGAAATGTAATCTGATAGGTAAGTGCAAGCAATTTAGAAAAATATTTTTATCATATACAAAAATAAATACATACCAGTATTAAAGAAATAAGGCAATTTACATAAAATAATAACCCAAAAAATAAGTATTGATTAATAAACTGATAACCAGTGGAGATACTTTATATTGTGAGAGAACAAAAGAAATCTATTTATCATTAAATTTATGAATCGAGGTATACTGAATTTAGAAAAGAGTTATTAAATTGAAGTTTATTAAATTTAAGTTACAAAAATTATTTTATGAAGAAAAGTTTTAAATTTAATAAGAAATAGTAATGAAAATTTAGATAAGTTAAGATAAGTTAAAGCAGCTGAACTATCTCAGTGTGATGTTACTTAAATGGATAAGTGAAGTCCCTTTCAGGCACAAACAAAAAATGTAACTCAATAAATGATCGGTGGTTAAGTAATTTAAGTAGCTGAGCTAATTCAGTATGATGTAAGTTAAATTGATATGTGCAGTCCTTTACAGGCACAAACAAACAATGCAACTCAAGTTTAATGATTGGTGGTTAGTTATAATTAAGCAGCTGAACTAATTATCAGTTTGAAAAGAAAAAATAATAAATTTAATTTGCAATCCAAAATCTTTGGACAAACGAACAATGGAACCCAATAAAATGATCGGTTGTTACTTTGCTCTTTGCATATTTAACATATAACAAGAAAATTATAATATAATTAATAAAAATTAAATATTAAGTACAGTGATTTATTTAAATCGATAAGACAGTAATGATTAAAGCATAAGAAAATTTGATAACATGATAATTTAATTAAAAAAGTTATATAACTGAGCACCAGTACATGGCCATTGCACTGAGCCAGGCAAAAATATAAGAAAAAGGTTAATTTATAAATGTACTTATCTTTTGATTTCTGGAACTCCTAATGAAACCAACCTAAACTCCCTTCTGGACTGGACAATACTGCACTGCCAGAAATGACCACGCGGTACTATACGGAAGCTGAGGATTCCTTCGCTGGACCAGCAACACTGCATTCGCCACAAATACATAAACCATAAACCGCTTGGACTTTTGCCAACACGACCACGTGGTTACGTACAACTCCAGAAATCCATAAAAACTTGGAAAATTCCTTAAAACTCCAGTTAAGGAAAGCCCATAAAGATAATATTGAAGAATGAAAAAAAACTCGAACGTAAAATATACGATGAAAGCCTGAAACAAAATGGGAGGTATGAGATAAGGGAAACTAAATATTATGGCCCAAAGAATGTCTTTAAAATCTCATAGAGGATGTTATATAGGTTATACAATTTAAAAATCCAGTTTAAAACTGCAAAAGCCACAGGCTAAGAAAAATAATCAACTATGCACTAGCAGATATTCTGTTTATTCGATTAAATATGCAAAAGAGGCACTCTTCAAATCAATCACAGGTATTTATCACCTCGCATTCCATAAAAAATAACAGGTTTGAAGGTCTTAGGTGGTATGAAACTGTTGCTTACTGTCCTTTTGGCGGAAAATTCAAATTACAAAACGGAGATAACTATTCAGCATTGTTTGGTTATTTAATGAAATTTCAAAAACAAAAACCCAAGTGTCACAGTTTTTAAAACATAACCTATCACAAAACAAAGGATTTTATTACTTAACTGACTTAAAAAACATATAGAGTCGAAAATCGCTTACCCTATTCCAATTAGAAAAATCAATACTTGGATGCTCCTGGAATGTATGCAGCATTATAAACGCTTTTACCGGGTTGTATTTAAAAGAATATTTAAGTATTGATGACTTAAAATTTGAAATAAGTAAGCTAATATTATAAATTACGGTGAATAATTAAAATAAAGGACAATGAAATTGTGGTAAAGTTATTTTAAGTGAAAATTTATAAATCCTTGTAACAAACTGAAAAAGTTTGTTACAGCAGGGCATTCACTAATCTTATATAAAGTTTATTGTTAAACGTAAAAAAGACCTGAAGGATTAAAATTAGGATTGGAAACCCAGCGAAGTAGGTAAAATCCCTAGTAAGATTGGTAAAAAAATAACTGACTACGAAAACTTCGACTGTTTTGCCCTGAAAATCAGTTTTGTAGATGCTTACCAATCTTTTCTGTGTATACTTAAATTGTCAAGAAAAAATATTTAAATGTGAAGAAACTTTAAATGATATACCCAACTTTTGCTTAAAGAAACTTAAACAAAAATATAATTATTATTAATTAACAGAAGACCCTAATGTAAGTTTTTTGTAAAAAGATAATGAAATTACCTAACTAAACGTAAGTACATACGCCATCATGATAATTAAAACCAATCTTAGTTTTACTTACAAAAGTTGTAGAATTAGAATGATTAAAATAACAGAATTTAGGTCGGCCTCAAGTCAACAGGTATTTACAAAAGATTTTTTAATTTTTGATGGTAAACATGCAGGAGCACTCTCTACCTGGAGATCTGACTGAAGGGGTATTTAGTTTCCTGAATATTTTACTTCTGGATGTACATCATCTTCTTTTAGAGTTTTAAAATGTAAAGTAGAAAGATTAATAGATGTAGTTTTAAAAAAATATATTGAAAGTAAAAGAAAAATTTATGGAAAAAAAATTGCAAAGACAGTGAAAAGAGAAAAAAGGCAAACAGATTGACAGATTTAACACTAGGAACCTCTTTTAAGACTGCATCTGAGAACGTTAGCTGATACCGCCCTTCAATGATGATTTTTGAAATGCTGCACGTGACATTACTTTAAAATGTTCCGTAAGATTTAATTAGGCTTAAAAAAACATGTTATGGTAAATTTAAAATACAGTATTAAAATGTGTAGTATATATATTCCATTAATAAGTTAAAACATGTCATGTAAAAAAAATATAATTAAAATATATTTACTACATACTTTTTAAATCTTACTTTCATACACCTTTATTATAAATGACAACGTCGTAGAAAAGCCATTTCGATTATAACCAGAAAGCAGCGTTTTACTTTTAGGCACTAAAGAAAAAGAAATTCCAGAAGTAAACAAGATTTATCAAACTGAATTTAACGATAAATAACTTTTTTTTATAAAGTCGGGACAGTGAACCTAACAAGTAATAAGACGTTTAAGTTAAGAAGTTATAATAACAAAAACTTGAGCGTTTGATTAAATATAATTTTAGCAAAAAACTTAATTTTGTTATATTATTTTTCAAAATTGAAAAGAAGTGTTAGTAATCAAATTTTAAATTAAAGGTTTTATTATTTTATTTACAACATATGGACATTTTATTAAATAATTTATTATTAAATGGCGTTAATGCAGAAATTGGCCAACTAGATCCCAAAAAAATTAAAAATTTTAAACCTTTACCTATTAATTGAGCTTGTAATAAAATTAAAGGTGTTATAAAATAAACATAAAGATTTCTGTTATGTCAGTACAACTTACTTTTTAACACACATCAATTATGAAGCTACATTACAAAATAAAACTACAGTACATGATAGTAAATATAGCTATTAAACAAACAAAGGTATTAAAGAGCGATGATCGAGGTCATTTACTGTGCGAGTCTAGCGAGTATTTGGGTTTTAGACAACCAACCTGACAAACGTCAATGTAAGTATTCAAATAGCAAGCTTATGTTAAGTACAGTGTTTCATACCAAATCAATATTTTGTAAATATTTCGTTCTCGTTAGACTATAATTACATTGTTTAGTAGATTTATAAATTCGGGTATGTTTTGACACTGCTCTAGCCTGCAGTAAACAGGAACCACTTCCTTTTTGTTCTTGGTCTTTTAGTCATGGCAGGGATTATGTCTGCTAAAAACCTCATCACTATTTAAAACAAAGAGCAAATTCTACAAAGTGGGTTTGTTGCTTTTTTAGATTATCAAAAGCAACTTTGCAGTCCTTCCAAGATTCCAAGCATGCCACAACTCTTACAGACTTTTTCTGCATTCTGAATATCCTGCCAATTTTGACAGCACACTTGCTTTAAATTAAACCAATGTTCTTTCCTTGACTGTGCCGACCCTAACAAAACCCCTGATGATAGACCGCCATTCAACCCATCCTCTATCCCGACTACACTCTGCTTATTCGAATCTGATGATTAAGTAAGTTAATGCTGCTTTATTAAATTTGTAGTGATTAAATTTAGAGAGCAAGAGACTATGCAAGACACAATCGAAGGTCACAGAAAAGAACAGTATTACACTTGGGGGACTTGTATAATATCCATGAAGTTAGAACAGAGATAAAGAGCATGCAGTGCCCTTGTCCTTCTTTAAACCACATTAATTAATTTAAAGAATATTATTGAATCAAATATTATATATTTAAAAAAAAATAAACGTTCTAAAATTTTTCGTGAATGGAAACTTTCTGTTAATAACGGCATTTTTTGGTTACAAGTATATTTTTAAAGCAACTATTGCGTTATAATAACAACAACACTCAAACACAAAAAAATGGACCAAAAAAAAAACAAAATTTAAATATTTTTGGATATTTTATGGAGTTTTCTAAAGCCAGGTTTTATACGTAAGGAATAAACAAAACATAAGTTTTATTTTAAGCACGGAAAAATTTTAACTTTCTTTTTCAAAATTATCAATATAAAACTTTTCCTAACCATAAAAATTTTTTTTTGTGTAAAGATACCAATAAACCAAAATTTTTGAATCTAAAAACAGTATTTTGGAGTAATAATCTGCATGGTCTGAAACGACAGTTCACAAAACTTTACTCCATTCGATTTGGTACAGGGTCAGTTACAAAGAAATTATGAAAAATCTCCACTAATGAAGAACCTTTGTTTTCAAAGTTAGGGCAAAATGTTATTAAAATAGATTTTTTTAAATTAAAATGTTATAATTTAAAATTATTGTACAATAATTTAAACTATGGTGTTTAAAAAAAAAACCCAATTTATCACTTTCATTTCAGGAAAAATTTTTTTGTTTTTTTTTTTTTTTTTCCTTAGTTCCTCAAGTTAGATAATCCTTTAAAGAACTCGATAAAGGGCTAGTATCTTTATAAATGCAAAAAACTCTAGTAAGATTCTTGTGCAGCGGGATACTGCTCAGTGAGACTTTTATTTTATCACTAAAAAGGTGATAATCGTCATTTAAAATCTTAGAGTTGCGGTGTGTAGCGCCCAGGGGGTAACTCATCCCTTGACTAAAGTGTAGTTTTTGTGGTTTGCCCTACTTTTATGTCAAAATAACACTGTTCCAACTAAAACATTTGCCGTAGATCTATAAATATCTACCAAAAATTGTTTGCATTTAATTGTGTCCTTTATATATGACAGTTATAAACGTTATTTACCCTTGTTTAATTATAATTTGTAGCAAAAACAAACAAACACAATATTATACTATTACAAAAGAGTTTAACTTGTTGCAAAACAATTTCAAACTTTTTGTCAGCGAATAATAATTTTCACTACCAGCCCTTTATTTCATTTATAAAGCTTGGTTTCGACATACATCATCATATTGACTTTACCAAAAATTTAATTAGCTTTTCTAATGTTGTAAAATATTTTAAATTGTTATTGGGTTGTTAAAATAAATAAAAACAGATTTTTGAACGTAATATATATATTTCTCTTTAGTCCAAAAATATTTCTTTATTTTAGGTCATTAATTTGACAACTTTATTTTTCCAGCTACATACAGGCATTAAAATTATTATAAGGCAACAATTATTTACTTAAACTCTAATACAGTGTTTTTCAAAAATCAAACATTCCTCCGCTCTTAAAATACTGTAAAATATATCAATCATCATCCTGATTAATTGGTAATAAACAAATCTGGTTTATAGGCCAATCATTAAAGATTTTTTTTGTAATTATTGTTAAAGATATCTGACTGCGCCATGACTTCTAAAATAACCTGTAGATTACTTAAATCAAAAATCCAACCCATTTTTTTTTCAGGTAATTTTTTTAATCAATAATTACTAAAAAAGAGCCTTTTTTTCGTTTTTTTATTAATATAACAAACGGTACTGGCTATATCACTTTACTCATAAAAGACCGTTTGTAGAAAATTCCAAAACCTACAAAATGGTGTTTGAAAAATCCCGATCCGACCATTTTTTACCGAAAAAACCGGAAAAACGCTTAAAACAGACCCTTTTTTCAAAAATTCGTTTCTCCGTTAATTTTCCAGTTTAAGGACCCCATTTTTTGGAAAATGATAGTCAATAACATATACTTTGAGCTGCCGAAAGATGAAAATTTTCGCATTAATAGTTTTTATTCAATCGCACTATAAACAAATTAAGCCTTTATCTTGCAAGTACCGTGAATATTAGGGAAATGGCCCGTTTAAAATTTTTAAAAGGGCTTTTTAAAGTTGAGATTAAAAGCTACAAATTATATATTTCACATTTTCATATAAGTTTGGAGAACATTGTTAAAAATTCTTGTGAACCTAGCGCGTCGAGCGAAAATTTGCGACCGAGACGTACTGAGTCGACCCTGAAGGGGGCACCAGCAGCGAATGAGAAGCGAGAGACGGGCTGTGGGCATCAGGCGCGGTGCCCTGTTCAACTCACGTCTAGATCAACCGATTCACCAGTTTTGGCCCCCGAATGAGTTTGGCAATTTGCACGGGACAGTTCATCTAAAGTAATGCTACATTTACAACCAATTCCAATTTAAATTGGAAATTTAAAATTCTGTTTGATAAACGGGAAAACACAAAACCATTTAAAATCTCCCCGGGCGATTCAGTACGTCTCGGTTCCGAATTTTCGTTCACCCCCCAGGTTCACAAGATTTTTAACAATGTTCTCCCAAAAATTTTAGGAAAAAGTGAGATATAAAAATTTTAGCTTTTTAAACACAACTTTATAAAAACTTTTTAAAAATTTAAATCGGACTATTTCCCCAAATTCACGGCACTGGCAGAAACGAAATGCATTAATAAAAAAAGGCAATTTTCATCTTTCGGGAGCTCAAAATATTTTTATTGACTTTTTTAAAAAAAAAACAGCTCTTATTATTGAAAATTAACGAATTTTTTAAACGAATTTTTTTTGGGAAAAAAAGGGCAATCGGGGGTTTTTTAAAAAATTTTTTGGGTTTTAATTTTTATAAACGGTCTTTTATAAGTAAAGTGATATATTTAAAAAAAAAAGGGAAAAAAAAACCCTTTTTTAATAAGTATTGATTAAAAAAATTACCTAAAAAATAATTGGTTGGATTTTTGATTTCAGTACTTCACAGGCTATTCCGGAAGTCATCGCGCAGTCAGATATCTGTTAACATTAATAACAAAAATTACCTTTTATTTTGCTTTAATGATTGGAGTATAATGGCTCTTCCGGATGAACTTTTATTTGAAGTTATGATTTAAACTACTCTAACAAGACCATCACTGTAAAGTACTTCGGCAATTCTATTTATGGGCCAATACATAAATGGAACTCCATCATCTTTTGAAAAGTAATATGGCCCCCAAAAATTTTTTTTAAAATTTAAAAAACCCACCCCATTTAATTGTTTAAAACCCCTTTTTTTTTTTTTGCCCAAAAAGTAGCTTTAAAACAATTAAATTTAATTTTAAATATGTACTATAAAAATAACATGCTTTTTAATGTGTAAATTTTAAGTTTGTTTGGTAAATATTTTTAAGCGCTAATTACCTTGTTGCATTGCGATATATTTAATTTTTTTCAAAATTTAAATTTTTTATGAAAAAAAAGGAAAAAAATTTTCCCTTTTCCGAAACGTTAAAAATCAGTTCCCCCAAAATTAAAACATTTAAAAAAAGTCCTTAAAAAAAATTTTTACCGGCCCCAAAACCGGTAACGAAAAAGTGAAAGAAACCCGGTTGGGGGGATTTGGGATTGATTTTCAAAAAATCTATTAAAATTTAGCAAATTTAAAAAAAAAAACAAAAAGATTATTAAACCTTGGAATTTAATTTCCCCAATAATTAAAGGTCTTAATAAAGGTCGGAAAACCAAAAGCAGGGAAAAAAAAATTTTTAAAAACCCCATTTTGCCTTCAAGCACATCGCTTGGACTGGCTTGGGGGGGAAACAAAAGGCTTTTTGGGGGCCATGTGGACCCTTTTTGTTAAAGGGCCTTTGGACGGGACCTGAAGTAAGGGAAAAAAATTTTTTATTGGGGGAATTTTTCCCTTGTAAATAAACAATCTAATTAAACTTATTTATTTTATTAATAAAGTGTTTTTTATAGTTATAAAAAAAGTGTAATATATTATTAAATTAGGGATCCACAAGATGTTTAAAAAATTATTTTAAAAAATACCGGTTTGCAATTAAAATAATTAAGTTAGTGAATGTTTGAGAATTA
>JAHBCN010005850.1:52383-68279 GCA_019359885.1 Listronotus oregonensis | reverse complement strand
TTTACCCCAGGATGGTGGGTACCACCAGTGGTATGCATACCAGGTTGGGGAATGCTGGTATAATTTATAACAATATATTTGATTACTTGATTTTAAACAATCTCTGAATTTGCTACATAAAAAAGTGGACATATTTTGTTTTTTTCTAAATTATTTTAAACTAGAGAAAATTTTGTACTCTAAATATACTTTTAATAAACAATATTTCGTAATTTTTGTGCTTATAGTGTAACAACTCAAAAAAAGCCTTATTTTAGAATACTTAGTATGCTATCCTGTAGAGTTTTAAAACCTGTAAAAAATGCTTAAATTCTTATTGCTGTCAAAGTCAAAGTCAAAAAAAAAAATTCTTATTGTTATAAGACAAAAACATTCTTATTAAAAAAGATTATACAAATAAATGAGACAAAACATGAAAAACATTATCACAGAAATAGATTCTAAAAATATTAAAATACAAACAGAAATTAAAAGCGTCAATATTATTTAAAATTTCGGACATATACTTTATATTACTACTAAGTAGTTCACACAAACTTTTAAAAGTTTTGTTAAAATATTCTGGCAATGAATAGTAGGCCTTTGAATCAACAATATTTTAACTGCCTGTCTAAATTTTATATATGGTCATATTATCTTTACTTCACGAGGCAAATGGTTAAACATCTTTTTAGCATTATAAAATACCAAATTTTTAATTTGTGCTGAATGAGGTATCGGTAATGGTATATTCCCAGTCTGCGTGGTAATGTAAGAATTACTTACAATTTCATTGTGACCAATTTTTTTATAAATAAGACAGACAGTTTCAAGAGTATAAAGACAAGTAAGTGTCCAAATTTTATGTGTCATAAATAAAGGTTTGCAGAAATCTCACACCTTTGCCCCAGACATGTATCTTAGTGCACGCTTTTGCAATATAAAGACAGAAGTCAATAAATATTGACTCAAATTGCCCCAAAATGAAACACCATACCTCAAGTGTGACTCCACTAGTGCGAAACACATAGTTTTTACTATACTAAGGTCCAGTTTGCGAGATGCAACCCTCAATTCACCTCATAACAACCACTTGCAATTTTGCTACATAGGCTAATTGCATAATTTGTCATCTATTATAATGCCCAAAAATCGTGTATCCGAGTTGTTTAACATTGTGGTATTATTAACACTGACATTTTCCAAAGAACATTTAAAGTGTAACATATTTGTTTTAGTGACGTTAAATGAGAGATGTTTGCATCATACCATTTTTTTTATTATAGAAGTATCTAATAAAACCTGAGAGTGCAAATCAGTGGAGTTTCTGCTATGCCATAGTGTAGTTATATCATCAGCGAATAATGTAACATGACCACTGCATTAGCAGCATTGTTTGATAGTTTAGAAATAAAAATAACCCTTATGGCAATATAAATTTACATTGTAAAAAATACATTAAAACAAAATATAAAAAAGGTAAAAGGTGACCCCTTCCCAAACTTTCTTCCGTTTTACCTCATATAGTGTATTTAAAAAGCTTAAAAAAGACTGAACAAATATAATAAAGCTACACACACTTCAAGGAAAAAAAAGGAAAGAAAAAGGGTCATGTAAAGAATTAAAATAGACAAAACGTAATAAAAACAACATGGTTTAGCCATAGAAAAAAACTAACAAGCCTCACACAAAATTATCATTCAAAAATTCCATCTGAGAATAGTACGCCTTGGTTAATAGAAGACCTCTCACTTCTCTCCTAAATTTTTTTCAGATAATATTTTCCTAATAGGCGCTGGAAGGTGGCTAGTTTTTTTTACCATTATACACAAATGCATTTTTTGCCAATGTTGAGGACGGTATGGGAAGAGCAGCTATCCGCACACCGCGAGTTAGGTAACAAGATGCTGCAGAAATGTCAATAATTAATTTTTTTGTAACCAAACACACCAGTATAAAAATACATGGAAATGTTAAAAAAATTTCATCCAAAAAACAGAGGTTTGCAAGATTCGCGATGTTTGGCTCTACATATAAATCTATTAGCTCTTTTCTGCAAGACACAATCCACACAAGGATCCTAAATGACATTTAAAAGGCTTGAAACTATAAGTGGTTAAATTGGCAAACTTTTATTTAAAAGGCCTAACCATAGAAAGGCCAAAACAAAGGTAGAGTAAGGAGTTTTGGGAACAGTGGCTGTCAACCCTCAGATTAGTTTCAAAGAATTACCTAAAGACGCTGGGATAAGTAAAACATCCGTTCTCAAAATATTGCACAATTTTCCTACCATCTTACCCTACATCAAGAATTGCATGGGCAAGATTTTGAGAAACAAATGGATTTTTATCAATATTTTCGACAATAAATATTTGAAAACAATTCGTTGGAAAGCATACTTTTTAATGAAGCAAGTTTTATAAACCGTGGTCAAGGTATATGACACAATGCATTATTTGGCTAAAGAAAATCCACACGGGTTGCAAACAGTAGCTAATCAAAACCCTTGGTTGGTCAACACTTGGTGTGGGATATTGGGAGATGTTGTTATTGGACAACATTTTTTTTGATGGAACACTAAATGGACAGCGATAGTTGCCTTAGGAATGACTTATAAAGATTATTATCAGATATTCTGAACAACAATGTAGGGCAATTTGGTTCCGGAATGATGGAGTATCACAACATTATTGTCGAGATGCGCGTAATAATCTTATTGATACCTTCCCTGATAGATTGGCCATCACTTTGTGTACCTGTTAAAATCAAATAATATATTCAGTGTTTTATGATTTATGTTATATTCAAAGGATTTATGTATTAAATAATAATTAACATTGACATTAAATTATGTTTTGCCTATAAAGCAGTTAAATTAGTGTTTTCTGATATTTTACAGGAATCCAAAAAATTAAAGCAAATTGTACTGATGATGAAATGGAACAAATCTTACATTTAGTAGAGTCTCATGTTCCTACTTTAAGAGAAAAAACCGCCATGCGTTATGAACGATTATTAATGAAAAATGAATGTGATGACGAGTTAGCTGCCCAATTAAAATATTTAAAGGAAATAATAGTCACCAGGTGCCCACGAAGATTACAATCATTCCAAGGTCAATCACCAAAAGGCAATGCCTATGACTTTATAATTAAACAAGTAGCCGAGATGCCAAAAGGTTCGTATTTGTATGTTATATTCTAAAATTATAATATAATAGAATCTCACTAATCTGCCACTATTTAAAAAAATGGGTGCCGGATTATTGGAATTTTCGGATTACTGGATTGTATAGAAAAATTCTTAGTAAATAAAATAAAACATTTCATAAAGGGAAAACAATGTACTCGTGTTCATGTTTTACACGTTCTTTTATAACAATAAACCACATATCTTACAATTAACAAATTATATAGTTTTAAATAATCTTTGAGGTTTGTGGTATTGTGGTGTAGGAATATATATATATCTTTTTTTTGCGTACATATTCGTCAACAGCAGTGTGATTCATTTTAGTGTTTATCAATTTTTTATTCTTCTAATTAAACACAAAATCCAAACATATTTTTATTTTCATTATAAACATCGTATATCATTCAAAAATATATAACAACATAAACAATAACTCTGGAAAATCAAAGATAACTCTGGCAAAAGTATTATAACTGAAAACCTTATACAGATAGTAACTCAAAGATTTTTAGTAATATATAACTCAACCGGAATTATACACGAAATACATTGCATTCTTTCAATACTCAGGTCTCTTGTTATGTTTTGAGCAAACGATACGTCGTCTTGTAGGGAGTTCTTTTGAGCAGAGGATGAAACAAATATAGGAAAGTGTAACTCTTCTACCTACCGAACGAATAAAAACTGGTGTTGATATTTTGATATTTTTCTTTTATCAAATGCAAATTAAATATCTCAAGAAGCACATAATTTACGGTATTACATTTGTACAATTGGTAAGCATTTAAACCGGTGCAGTCTAACTAGAGAAAAAACACCTTTTTGTACCACTTCTTTGATTTCCGTACACACTCTACAGATGATAGTAACATGTCCGATTTATCTACGGAACCCATATTCTTATTATAATCGACAATACAGCTGGGTTTTAATACGATTCTGCTGTTTCACGATATTGACTTCCCTTTTATCTGATGAACTGGGGACCACACCTCAACAAACTTGTTCAGAAGGCAAAAATTGCCCTTGGGAGATGTCGCAGACTTTGTGGAAAAAGCTGGGGACTTAACCCAAAGATGAACATGTGGTTGTATAAAATGGTAATAAGACCCATGATAACCTATGGTTCAGTTGCCTGGGGTGCAAGGGTCTCACAGACCGTAGTAACCAGACAACTTCAAAGTGTGCAAAGGCTAGCATGCATATGCATCACTGGAGCTATGAGAACAACTCCAACCGCAGCCCTGAAGTGCCGCTAAACCTGCCGCCACTCCCACATCTACATACAGGGGCAAGTAAAGGCGGTTACTCCTATAGGCTCAAAGGAGGTCAAAGTCCAATTATAGAACCAGAAGGACTCAAGATGGGAAATAGAGGAAGACCAAAGAGGGCAGCTCATTGTTTGAGATGCCCTTAGACAGAACAACCCCTCGTTTCATCTTCAATAGACACTTTCGTATTGTCATACCAGATAGGGAGGACTGGAAGGGGAGGCCCTCCAATCAAAGCCGATCATATCTGGTATACCCTGAACCATCAGTTCCCCAAAAGTTAATTCCAAACTAGTCGGGGACTGTATACAACCCTGGAAAAGTCGGCAACAAACAAACTTACGGTAGCCTGGGTACCAGGCCCGAGGAGCCATCCAGGCAAGAAGAGGCCGATGACCTAGCCAAAGAGGATCAGCCGCGGAAATGATAGGCCCAGAGCCATTCGCGGTATCTCGGCAGGTCTCTTCAAAGCATCTATTAAGAGTTGGGTAGACAGACAGTTTCAAAGCTGGTGGGTACAAACACCGGGACAACGACAGGCAAAGCAGTTCATTAAGACCTGCTCGGCCAAGTTTACAACGGACCTACTGAGCCACAGCCGTAAGGTCGTAAGGATAACGGTAGGTCAACTAACAGGACATTGTAAACTCAACAAGCACTTGGAAAGAATAAACCTGGTGGAGGACAGCCTGTGTAGGTTTTGCCAGGAGGCTGAAGAAACAGCCTTACATGTGTGGTGCCATTGCGAAGCACTATGCAGGCTTAGGTTTACTAGGCTTGGGGAGGAGAAACCAAAACCGGCAAGTTATATGGAGTGGCCAGTGTCGAGACTCTGGAGTCTAGTTAAGAAGACGGGCTTGGACAAGGTACTCTAAAGAACGATAGGAGAAACCACAATAAATCTGGTAAGGTTGCAGTGGTGGAGGTCATTTTTCGCCATCTCCGCTCAAATAATCTAATCTAATCTAATCCTTTTTATCTTTCCATCTCAACGCAAGAATATTTTCGGTAGATCTTTAAGTGAACTCACCCTTTTCTAATTTCTTTGTAAATTGTGGCATATTTTTGCGAGTCCTTTTCACTGTACCGCATGCGGTAGTTTTGTTTTTATACAAACAGTTGAACAAATTTGGACTAGTATACCAGTTGTGGTTAGATACATTTTGCTTTTCATGTTCGCTATTATTTTTGGCTAATATTTCCTCTAATTCTTTATCTGTTAAATATTTCCTAGACATGTCTATTATATCTTTCTCTAAAAGTGTCCAAACAAACAAAAACGCGAACAACGAAACCTAAAGAATTTAACAACTAGAATAAACGAATTAAAAATTGCGCCAAACCTCTATCACGCACAGCGCCACCGTGTCTCAATTTAACCGTCGCACCAACTGGATGCCGAGCGACAAACAACACGTGAAAACTATGTCATCGTTCTTTTCCGTCAAGAGCATAGCGATCCTATTTTCCTAAGTGAGGCGAGTATACTCGTCCAGAGCAGCCTACGGCATAGAATAGAATAGAATAGAATAGAAAACTTCTTTATTTCAAATTACATTAATTATACACACTGCATAAACAACACAAAATGAAATGACGTCAGCAAAAGAAATAAGCCTAGTCTAAGTTAGGCACTAAATAATAACAATAATATATACACATCTATACAAAACATTCAACAATACAATCAGTGTCCATTATAAATATTCCTATAATTAGATTTCCAAGTAATCATAATTACCCAACCAAGTAATCATTTATTGAATAAGGCTCCAAGTCTAAAAGTAATTTTTCAACTTCCTTTTAAACAATCTTTGCTCCTAGCATTTTTAATTTCGTTATCTAACTTGTTATACAATTTAATACCCATATAATATGGGCTTTTTCAGATATGCTTAAACGGTGGATTTGGGTAATTTATATTGCTTGTTCTAGTGTTATAGTTTTTGAGTATTTTCTTCACAGAGAATGTCCTTATTTCGGAAAAAAAACAAAATAACATCAAATATATACATGGCGTAAATGGTTAGTATGCCTTTTAATTTAAAAACTCCTCTACAGGACTGTAAATATGACATTTTACATAATATTCTTAAACACGCTTCTGTATAACAAAAATTTTTTGTATCCGCGAGTTTGCTGCCCAAAAATAACACCAAACCTAGCCGTGGATTCAAAATTCGCAAGTATAAAGTTTTCATTGCAGTTTCACCCAGATTTTTTTGATACAATGCGGAAGCGTAACATATTTTATTAAGTTTATTACTAAGATTTCTATATGGGATGACCAATCCAAAAATTCGTCTATCTGAATGCCAAGGAATTTTGTATTTTTTGGATAGAAAATTGATATTCATTAATTTTAATTAACTCTGGCTTTTCTTTTTTGTTCAACTTTGTTTTAAATAGGACAGTGTTTGTTTTATTTTCATTTAAAGTAACTTATTGTCTTCAAACCAGTTTTTGCTCTTTATAAAAATATCTGTTGCATTTCCTTCATATCGCTAAATTCTTTATCAGCAGCTAGTAAATTGGTATCATCAGCATATGCAGTGATACAAGAATTATCATTTTCTTGGATTTCAAGATTTAAATCATTGACAAAAATTATGAATAATATTGGTCCAAGTATACTCCCCTGTGGAATACCTACTGTTTTTTTGCGATATTTCTGATTTATAATATACATTGTTTATTTGAATGCTTACCCGTTGAGTTCTTTTACTTAAATATGACTTAAACCAATCTAACGCATTTCCCCTTACTCCATATAGATTCAGTTTTTTTAAAAGTAATTCTCTATCTAAATAGTCATATGCCTTGGATAGATCTAAGAATATTCCGATTGCCATGTTACCCTGCTCTAGACATTTCAAAATTGCCTGTGTAAATTGAAAGATAGCCGTCTGAACTGATTTCCCTTCACGATAGCCATGCTGATTGTTTGACAGAAGGTCATTGCTTTTCATAAATTCAATCAGTCGACTGCACATTACTAGCTCAAACAACTTCGAAAAACCGGGGAGCAAACTTACTGGCCTATAATTATCATACAACTCTGGATCACCTTTGTTTTTATAAAGTGGCTTAATTAATGCTAATTTTAATTGATCGGGAAAAATTCCTTCCCGTAGTGAGTTGTTTATGATGTAACATACAACATCGATGATTACTGGAATACTCAGTTTCATTATTATCGTAGGTATTTCGTCATCCCCACTACTTTGTTTGTTTTTAATTTTCTTACTTAAGTGGAGTATTTCTTGCGGTGTTAAGGTCTAACATACATATTTGGTTATTTTTTAATCTTGCATTGGTATTTTTGTGTTTAATATGTTTCATCATTTCCCGGGCACTATCTTTAATAAAAAATTATTATAATTATTTGAAATATCTTCAGGTTTTCCCAGAAATCATCGTTTGCCCGTTGATAATCGTCCAACAATATCATTATGAATAGACCACATGGTTTTATTTTTATTATCGGATTGTTTTATTTTAGTTGCATAATTCTTAGATCTACTTTTAATTAATAAATTGTCATACTCTTTTTTAACAGTTTTATACATTTCCCTAAAATTAATGCTCTTATTTTTTAAAGTTAATTATATCTAACTTATTTTTTACTGCTTTTTTTTCTTCCGAGTTTTCATACAAAGACTTTTCTTTTGTTTTTATTTACTAATTTTTTTTAAAACATTCGTAAAAAAAAATTTATAAAATTATTCATAAAAAAAGGGCCATTGTCTGATTCATTGGGTATATCTGCCCCAAAAACGTCTAGCCAGTCTTGGTGTTTAAGTGAGTTTACAAAAATATTTTTTTTTTATTTCTGGGAAAAAACCCCTTGTAATATGGTTTAAACGGTTCTGGTTTTTTTTGATTTAAAGCAAACTTTTTGAGCAGTGTGATCCGATATAACAGTATTCAGTACACGACCACTTATATCACATATTAAAATTAAAAATATTATCATACAACTTTTTGAAGTCATTAAAAATTCTAGTTTTTTCTAAAATTGTATGATGCATATTGAATGAGTTCATATTGACAAAAATCTATTTTTTACTATTGTTGTTTTTCTATAAGTTTGATATTAAAGTGACCAGCCAAAATACCTTTTGTTTTCATTCACCATATTTACAAACACATCATCCAATTTTTTTAAAAATATGTTTACGTCTCCGGTTGGGGGTCTATATATTGAAATCACAATAATTTGCTCACCTTCAAGATCACACTCCACACAACACCCCAAACTGTCCTTTGATTGAAAGTGAATTAATTTGTTTTCGATTTCTTACTTTAATGTCTTCCTGTATGTATATTGCTGCACCTCCATACCCTTCTTCTCGGCAAAATGCGATGCCAATTTAAAATCGTTTAAAGCATACATGTTCAGTTGCAGAATTTTTCCAATGTTCAAAAAATACACAGAATACTACATTCTGGGTGTTCTTGTAACATGTCATTTAATCTATTGACACAATTACCAATGGACTGGACATTCTAATGAATTATGCTGCACCATTTTTCTTCAGACTTGGTAATATTTTTTGCAGTCTCAGATAAGTTCTTTTCGCTTTCTCAGGAGTCCATATTTCTTCTATAAAAGATCCACTTCTTTATTACTGCCATAATTTATGTTTTTTGGCGGTGCCTTTCAAGTTTTTAAGTATGCTGGGCATTTTGGATCTCTAGCTTGTGTACTCTATCATTTAGTTGAAGACGTTTACAATTTGGACAATCTAAAGGGCTATTTTCTAGACACTGCCTTCCTTCATGTTTTCCACCACATTTGTGGCAACACACTTCACCTTTGCAGTATTTAGCTACATGGCCAAAAGAGCAACACTTATAACACATAGCCAAATTAGTGTATTCCTGTACATATGCCCTGGTCAAGTCAAAACTAAGTTCTTTTATTAGCCATTTAAATATTTCGGTTTGTTTTAGTACCCAAATTTTTCCCTTTGTTTTGTTCCCGCCCCTTTTTTTTACAATAAATTTAATTTTTTCTTTCTACATCTTCTCCAAAATTTTCTTTAAACTGAGGGTTAACCAATTTTTTCCCTTTAAAAAAGTCTTGGGAGCTTAGCCTTTTTCTATCCCTGGGATCCCAAAATTTGGATCGGTTTCTCTTTTCTCTTATTTGAAGTTGCTGTATTTTTCTAGTATTTTTTGCCTTCTTTTGTTGGGTTCCTATGACATTCCACAATTACTCCCGCTTGGAAATCTTTAATATTTTTAAAATTTTCTTAAACTCACCAGTTTGGATAAGATTATGTTTAATTTCTTTTAATAATTTTCTTGTTTCCTTCTTTCTTTAATCTAATTTCGTCTCATGTTTTTTCTTTTGTGGAGGAGTCACCCATTTATCTTCAGTCCTTTTGCTTGGGTTTCCATTTTTTTGTGATTGTGCTTATGTTCTTTCCCTTTTTCAAAATTTTCTATTTGATTTCCTTTTTGAATTGTCCGGGGATGAGTGGCTTTTGGTGCGGGAAATGATAGTATTTGGTTATTTTGAAGTTCTTATCATATTGATTTTTTGCTGAAGTATATAGTTTTCTTTTTATTGTCCTACTTTATACGCTAGACTAGTTACCATCTTGTGGACTTTAAATGTCGCTTTTCTCATTTTTGACAGGTCATCTTTATTATTTCCCACTTTCTGTAAAACTATAAATATTTTCCAAAGCATCAAAATATTCTAGATTTCCTTCCCATTCTCCTCGGTGACATTAAAATCCTGGGAAATTTTTTTGCCCTGTTTTTGCTATCAGCCAATCTAGGACTACCATTTGTTTGTTTTGAATTTTTGTCTGTCCTCTATTCCAGTAGGGCTTGTTTCGGATCTGCCTCGTTTTTGTGACATAGTATCAGTCATTTACCTATATTATCTATTTTAGTTGGCGTTCTCGAAATTGACATTCTTGGCAAAAATTCATCCGTTATTTTTGTCATCCAATTTATTTTCCCTACGCCTATGGCATTCATGCAGTCTAGTTTATTTATTTCAGTGTGGTGCTTATTTGCTACAATACTATCTTCTTTTTTTGTGCCATGTGTATCTTGAGGTTTTTATTTATATCTCCAATACCGATGATTTTATTTATCTCACTAACTGAAAGATTAATATGCCTGTGGATGCTGCGTGTTTTTATCTTTTTGTTATTGTCCTGTTATCTAAGTGTTTTTATTTAATCATGTTTTTCCGCCACTATAACACTCATTTTTTTTTCTTTAGAAATCCTTACTAATAATGCTAATTACGAACTTTTAAACTGTGGATAAATTTGAGAAACTCGGAGCGATTTAACATACGTCTACTCGTCACGAAATCTCGATATACTCTCATAGCGTACATATTCGTTTAGACAGTGAGAGGGTCAAAAAAGAGAGGGTGCCGAATGTTATAAACTTCATATGGTAAATGAATATGTTTACCCTTATTAAATGTTGGATTAAATATACAATGCGTTAAAGTTTAGATATGCAATGATTTTATAAACCAAGCATTAAACAAATTCACTTTCCAGGTTATAGATAACCTTGGGTTTCTGAACATAAAAGCCGCTCAGGAAATGAAGAGTGAAAAAAATTACTCATAGAAGTTACTAGGACTCCAACCGCTTTTCGGGTTTTCTAGTAGTTTTATTAGGATATGCATTAAAAACTGAATAGAACGTGCCTTTCTCAACTGTTGATATAAACAAAAGAATGAATGATACAACGATAATCTGTAGCTTAGATAACCTGTCTCTTCAACATCCTCTTGTTTGTCCCTACTGGCCCTCAATTGCTCCAAGAAGAAAGGGAGCGTTAATTGGCAACACTAAGGACACGTTCCTCTGTCAGTTTCATCTAATAAAACATTAGTCGTCATACTCGTCATAATCCCAGAGGATGGCGTGGACTATCTGTGTAAAAGTTTGTATATATAGATATTCTGAGCAGCCCCTGGTAAATGTGCTGTTATGAAATATAAGATCCATACTTTCGGGGCTGAATAACAGATTATTCATTCAAAATCTGCTTAGCGACCAAGGGTGCTAGATCGCCGAGCCGTAAAATACATTTTTAATAGCGCAAAACATGACGCATTATAATTTCTTCTAAGAACTTCAACAAACTTCATTGTACTTTAATAGTTCATGCATCTTAATTCTTAGTGCCCTTATTTGTCATAAAAGAAAATAGGAAAAAACAAGAGTGCAAAGAAACAAAAGAACAAGAGTTCAAGTCGGGTGGAGTTAAATCTTTGATGTCACGTGTCTTTGTTTTTTATAATACATCTTTTCAATGATTAAATATTTTTTATAAACATAACGTTTCCCTATGATTGTTAGTTGTATCTTGTAATAACGTTTTACAATTAGTCGACAAACCATATTAATTATTGAAATGATTCATTTTGGTTAATAAATTTTTTTTTAACTGCTTCTGGTTTTGTTAGATAACTCGTGAATCCAATTTTATAGTTCCTTTTATAATACTTTCAATAAAATTTTAAAAATATTTGAAATATTTTAGAATGGAAAATAATTCAGCTACTTCAGACAGTAGTCTGTTGGGTTTCATAACATAGATGCTGGAAGATCAGACCAGTGCATTACATATAACTGTATTTAATTGTGGTCAAAGTAAAGTAAAACCCTTAAAGTAACAGTTAGAGAGCCAGAAATAAATGGAAATAAAATTGAATTGGTGCAGGGTTATGGATACTATATCTGAAAATAGGGAAAGACTTTTTATATAGCAGCAGGAAGAAAAAAGTTTAAAGATCAACGAGAAAGATATAGTTATTATCAGAAAAGGAAGAAACTGAACAAATGTTAAAGGTAAATGTATCGTTTATTATTTGGTTACTTGTTTACAGTAAACTTTTTATTCTATTTACCTCAAAATATGTTTATTGGTGGATCTAATTCTGAGTAAAGCTATACTTTTAAAGCCAGCAACAAGGAGCCGATACAATCAAACGGTCTTAAAAGCCAAAAATTTTTTAAGAATCCAATAAAAAATAAATTATTTTCTGAATGGCAATAAATAAATTAAAACTTCTGATAGTATTCTTTGACACCCAAAACCAGGACTAATCTTTAAAAACAAAGCTATTTTTGTGTCTAAAGCAGGGTTGCAAGGATTTAAATCAATTGATTTTAATCACGATTTAAATCACTTGATTTTTTTAAATTTAAATCATGATTAAAATCAAAAATAAAAATTATAAAAAAAATAATTTGTATTATGAAGAAAAAACGAAACAAAAATAAATTACGTAAGTATAGTAAATTAATTTATTACAAGAACACAAGAATACATAGATAGAAGTATTATTGTAAAACAAAAAACAAATTTAATTGTAATATTTGTAAAGAAACACTAGTTTGGCAGCTTTTTCAGTACCTAATCGATTGCGTAGTTTAGAGTGCACTAAACCAAATGTTGAGAATATCCTCTCTACTGATGCAGACGAAGCAGCTGCACAGAGCAGTTATGTAATTATGGGAAGTTCTTTTCAATAATCTGGTTTCGTTGTGTTCCACCAGTCAATAGGTTTTTGATCTTGAAACATAATATCGTTAAAAGGCTCTGATTTGGCAAGAAACTTGATGATTAGTGGTAATAAACCACTATCTGGATACAGTTCTTTTGCAGTTTGTAATGCAATATTTTTTTCAGTATATGTCAAGACAACTTAGTGAGTATCCCAGAATTTAACCTTTTTAGAAGTGACAGGGCTTCAGGTAGAGGAGGTGGGACCTGTATTTATGTAAAAAAGATGTAGAGGTGCCAACTATAGTAAAAATTAATAACAAGATAAATCTAGACCCAATCGAATCAACATGGCTGGAGGTACAAGTAAGAGATCTACACCTAAATATTGCATGTATTTATCGGCCCCCAAATTTGAAAAGCGAACATGATGAACCACTATTGAACACAATAAAACAGATCGTCAAACTTGGAAAATCTTTTTTATTTTTTGGTGACTTTAATTATCCTGGATTAAATTGGAAAAAACCCTCTTACTCAGAGAATAAATCTGCTGGAGATGTTTTCATGAACACATTCTTATCAACAAGCTTAATTCAACATATCCAACAACCTACCTGGTGTTTACCTCCGATGCTGACCTTGTTTCTGAAATATCTTTTGAGCCACCCATAGGCCTTAGTGACCACCTGGTTATCATAGCCACATCCCAATTGTTCTGTAATACAACAGATTCAAAATCAATAATGAAGAAAAATTTCAAAAACGCCAAATATGATGATATTAACCGGCACTTGCAAAATGTACTGTGGTCTTCTGCTGAAGTAAATCAATTATGGAAGCAATTCTCAAGGGAAGTTGGCAAATGTGTCCATTCATTTATTCCTGAATACAAAGCGAAAACTTCAAGAAGTAAACCGTGGATTACTACTGAGCTTCAGAAACAAATAAACAGGAAAGAAAATGCTGGCATATTTACAAGAGATCAATGGCAGTGATGATTATCAAATTTATAGAAACACCTGTAATACTGTCTCATATCAAATCCGAAACGCCAAAGAAAATTATGAACGTAATCTTATAGAAAGTAAAAGCACCAAACGATTTTACAAGTATATCAAAAGCATATTAAGCTCGAAAGTCTCTACTCCCATACTTAGAAACAGGAACAACACCTTAACAGCAATCCCTACAGAAGTAGCAAATTTGTTTGCAGATTATTTTGAGAGCATATACGCCGGAACCCACAAATGGTTTCCTATCTTAGAACCGTTAGACCAAGTTCAAAATTCATTAACATCCATAACCATCAACAAAGAAAAGATCATTACAGCAATAAACAACCTAAGGCAGATTGTAGTCCTGGGCCTGACAACATACATCCTCTGTTTCTGAAAAATGTGTCTTCCATCGTGGATGTGTTACAAAAGCTTATGCAAACGTCTCTTAATGAGGAAGAATTCCCCAAGAATGGAAAGAGTCTTTAGTGATTCCTATTTATAAAAAGCGATAAATTGAAGCAAAGAATTATAGGCAAGTAAGTCTTACATCCATTTCTATGCAAGTTAATGGAAAAACTAGTTGCTGATGAATTAACCACCTTTTATTAAACAATGGCGTTTTTAACTGACAACCAACATGGGTTTTACCAGGTAGATCAACGGTGTCCAATCTGTTAAAATGTATAAACGATTGGACAAAACTGCAAGATCAAAGCCAGCCAGTTGACATTATTTATTTAGATTTTAGTCGAGCTTTCGATCAAGTACCTCACAAAAGGCTGCTTCCAAAAATTGGAACATTTTGGTATAAGGGAAATTTACTTAATTGGATCCAAGACTTTTTATCAGAAGGACATGTCGTGTCAGAATAAATGGCGACTTTCCCGTCCATACAGAGTTACTAGCGGGTGCCACAGGGTTCTGTTCTGGGACCAATCCTGTTCAATGTTTTTATTTGTGATCTTGCAAAAGGAATAACATCTCTCTCCATTATGCTGATGACTCCAAGTTGTATAATAACCCAACAAACTACAATGTACTAGTAAATGACTTAAAAACAATAGAAGAATGGTGTTCTACATGGTCTTTGCAACTCAATAAAGAAAAGTGTTCAGTATTGCATATAGGCTCTAACAATCCTTGTTTAGAGTACACTCTTGGAGAAGTCACCTTAAAAACAGTATCCACTCAAGAAAATTTAGGGATTTTGATCTCTAATGATCTTAAATGGGAACTTCATATAGGAAAGATAGTTAAAAAAAGCCAACACTATTTCATATATGGTACAGAGGGCATTTAAGAACATCTCGACAGAATTTTTAGAAAGAATTTATAAGACATATAGCCCAATACTTGAATACGGAGCCTCAGTATGGAACCCATATTTGTTAAAGATATACATGCCTTGGAACAAACCAACGAAGAATCACCAAAATGTGTCCAATTATCCGTAATTTATCTTATGAGGAAAGAATGAAAGTTTTAAACTTAACAACTTTGTCAGAGCGTCGAACTCGGGGAGACCTTATAGAGACCTTTAAAATATTGCATGGGCATTATTCTATCAGCTTAAACTTTTTCCAGTTAAACAGAAACGACAGATTAAGAGGGCATACATACAAGTTAAAACAAGAGCGTTTTTATAAGCTCTGTCGTCAACACTTTCTATCAAATAGAATAGTGAGGAAGTGGAACAATTTACCGAACAGTTGTGTTTGTGCGGAGACAGTGAACGCATTTAAAAACATGTATGACAGTCTCAATTAGAATACAAGTTTGAACGGCTATAGCCGCCTAACTTAATCCACTAATAATAATAATGTCAAACTTTGTGTTTTCGTTGGGTCGATAAGAAATGCCAGCAAATGATACGGGGTTATACACATATTATATCGATTTTTAAATTTTTGCAGTTGACGTAATGTCAGATTAGTTTCTTCAAAGTAATCTTCTA